>OY731406.1:39857361-40006121 GCA_963425845.1 Sphenostylis stenocarpa
GGCATATGCCTTGAAGGATTCGTCGTCTTTCTTACTTAGTAATTGTAGATCCGCTCTGTCAGGGGTCGATCAATATTGTATTTATAGCGACAAAGAAAAGCTTCGCCAAATGCCTCCAGTGTTTGGATTTGCCCTCCTTCCAGCTTGCATTTACCAATTTAGGGTCGATTCGACTAAGCTTTCCGAAAGCAAGTGGATCAGGAGCTTTTCATTATCCGCATATGCAGCCATCTTACTGCAGTACATTGTAAGATGGCTTTTGGGGCAGGTCATTCCCATGTATTTTGGGAAGTCCAGAGTTTTGAACTTGTTAGGGAATTGGATATTTTTGACGAGGCACATATCGCTCGCCTCTTTAACATCAAAATTATGCCCTTCCATGGCTCTCAATCTCTCTTCAAGGGCAATCACCGTTGTTATGATACTTCCGAGCATGAATATGTACCGCCCTTGTACCAGATTGGTCATGCTCATCATTGGGTTCCTCCTCTTCTTCTTGGTGGGAGGCTTGTCCACTTTGAGGACCTTCCTTATGGAGATTTTGCTGGCGCATCATTTCCAGCATTTGAGCCATTTGCTCTTTCAGCATGTTGAGCTCAATGGTGAGCTTTCGATTTTGCTCCTCTAGCTGTTCCATCTTCTTAGCTTTCTGGGCGCGAGTGAGGATGGGTGGAAGACCAACCACTTTCTAAATGATTTTAACGATTTTTATTATAGCCTTTTATTTTAAATTATTAGTGTGAAATAGATATGCCTTAGACAATAGCTTAGGTATCTTCTCAAAAGCTTATGTTTTAAGGGTACCATACCCTTCTTAATGTGTTAACTTTCCCTTTTTTTTTTTTAAAAGTTGTCAACATACCTTAACGCACATATCTCTTTTGCTATTGTCTAAGGATATCTAATACGTCCTAGAATGAATGCGTTTATGAGAGATTTTATTATGATGATGTTGTATGCATATTTTCCTTGATGCATTTATTTTCTCTCTGAGTTTTACCACTTATTGGATGATGTGGTATGAGTGATACGACTTTGCCAAGAATCTTTTTATTATAAAAAGGAATTTTTATGGCTTTCATTTGTTTTTATATTTTTTTATGACCCTTTATCTCTTCTGTCGGTCAACGTGGCTACTTAGCTTGCAAAGAACCTGAAACCAGGCTAGCTTAACTGAAGACTGTCCGAGATAAAGGTGGTTATCTTATCACTTTTTGATTTTTAGGGTTTTTCATTTTTTATTTGCTATATGATTACCCTATGCTAATGCATCAATACAAATGCAGCAAACGAATGCACACACAATTCATACATCCACGAGCAGAGCCACGCTTATTTAATCACGAGGTAGGGTTTTCCTGCAGAAACGTGCTTGGTTTGGGTGGTTCTAACTGTTCTCACCAAGGCCAAAGGTCCCCAAGGTGCCCCCATTATAGGGACCTCTCAATCTCTCAGTCCTCGGGTCATGCACGGAACTCCGTGTCGACATCCTTAGACCAAAAGAAGAGAGTTATCACCTTGAGTTGGTGGTTTCCGACAACGGTTGTAGCCCCGTGTGCCAACAAGCCGGTCGTATCTGCCACCCACTCCCTAAAGGTATTCACTCTTGCCCCCGGGTATAGAGGGACTGTTGTGTGCAAGGGTTTTTGTGTGCAATTTATATTTCAAACAATTTTGCAGAAAATAATCATACAGCAATTATTAAAGACATACAATAAAAATACAGAAGAGGGTAAAGGTGTAATTTCAAATCTTTACTTAGTTTGAATTTATCCGTCACTAAATGGGATCAACTCTCTAGCTTTCCCAGTGGAGTCGCCATCTGTCGCCGCCGTCCGTTCCGACGTCAGGGACATCTCGAACGTTCGATGCGAGCAGTCGCGAAAAGATGGTTTAGACTCGCGTTTTTTGTTTAAAGTGTGTTCATTGCTTCCGAGGTGCTCAACAACTGAACTATCCTCTAATAAAAGCAAGGTTTTCGAAAAGGGTTCTTTTGGAGTCACCACCAATGTTTTGACCATAAACATTGGAAAAGGATGAAAAGGCGTTGATTTTATTAAAAACCAAACTTGGCCATTATAACCAGAGTTAGGTAAGGGAGTTAGTTACGTGTGGGGAAGGTGTTAGCACCCCACAACGCCCCTTTCGGGTTCCCTATGACGGATTAATTCATTTAAGTAGAGATTACAAGAAATTATGCTATTACCCTATTTTATTCGTACAATAAATATGGTTATCTACATGATTTTATTTACATTTTATAAAGCAATAAATAAAGCAGTAAAAGAGAAGAGATTTGAGAAGAACCTCCGTAGCAAGCTTTATATAGCAACTCTGTTACAATAAGGACGCGTTTCGGCAGTCCCTCGCTCTACAACGACTCTCCTCACAACAAAACTCGACTCGACTAAAATTTTCTAGAAGAATCGAATGCCGGAATCTAATTCCTTAACTGATTGTTACCTATATCAGGCAATCAGAAAGATCATTCGAAAGAGGGAGAGAAGTAGACAAGTGCTCTGAGTTGTCTGGAGTGTCCGAGGTGTGAAAAAGTGCCAAATGAGCCTCCTATTTATAGTTTTCGCTGCCTGGCACATCTGGGACGGCCGTCTGGGCCGGGACGACCGTCTGGGTTGGGACGGCCATCCCAAATGCATTTTTTACACAGGCTGGGACCCCCTGGGAAGTGGGACGGTCGTCCCACATGTGGGATGCGCGTCTCACTTGTCCCAGGATAGTTGGGACGGCCGTCCCAACTCTGGGACGGTGGTCTCGACCTGTTTCGTCCAGTTTTTGTGTTCTGGGACCCCGGGAAGCTTTCCTTGCTATTTTTGGACATTGTTTGATGCCGATAGATGTCCCCTGAAGCTTTATCTTTATATGGGAAGTCTTTTTGACCCTTATTGAGATGTCGGACGAACTTTTATCTTTGTTTATAGGAGGTCTCTTTGGCCTTTGTCGAGGAATTTGGATGAACTCCATGTGATTGTAGGAGGTCTTCTTGGTGTTTATTGATAAGCTGGGTGATCTTTATCTTCGTGTGACGTTTCCCTAGCTTTTATTGAGAGGCCGGGCAAAATTAGGGGTCTACAGATCCCACGAGGAACGATTTCAATGAAAATTCCAAATCATATGCTTACTAAGTGGATTAATACAAATTGGGTTTTTCAATAAGATTTGGGTTGAAAATAAATGACAAAGAACAGTAAAGTGTGTTTAGAAAATATTAAATAAAAGAACTTAGGATTGGTTTCCTTCCTTTTCCCTCTTTTGCATAATGGCTAGGTCAAATTAAGAACATCAATTAACCTATCAATGTTGGTGTCACCTACTCAAATCATTCAATTTGATTCATTGCATGTGAAATTCATAAGAAAACCTGATAAACATCGATTCCTCCCACAGTTACAAGATTTTCCAGTATTAGGTTTAGGGTGTTAAGCACGTGATACATTCATTCCATTTCTGGTAATTAACATAGCAAATATTCTTACCTGATCTAGGGTTTCAAGATATATTTTACAATCATATGCCAAACATCAAGAATAAATAATTCCAAAACACAAAAGATAAGAATAACAACATCAAAACATAGATTAATATCTCAAAATATCACCATGACACAAAAAGTTCCAAGGAAGTGCACCCAATCCTAAGAGAATGAAGTTAGCCACTCATGGTGGCCATTACAATGTTCTAAATAAGGAAGAATTGAAGAATCCTTGAAGAACAAAACAACAGTCGCGCCTCTTCTCCAAAAACCTAAAATTACATCTCAAAATGCGTCTTATCTTTTTATAGGAAATTTTGGGCCTGGCCTCGCATCATTCGCTCAAGCGATCCATTATTCACTTGAGCAAAAAATAGTAACTTTCGCTCAAGCGAGAAATGTTCGCTTGAGCGAGTATAAACCTGAAAGCTTTGTCGTATTTTCACTCAAGCGAGAGTAGATGTCACTTGAGCGAGTGCACACCTGAGAGGTTTGTTGTCTTTTCGTTCAAGCGAGCGTAGATGGCGCTTGAGCGAGTGAACTCCCGAGAGCTTTAACGTATATTCGCTCAAGCGAGCGTAGATGGCACTCGAGCGAATTTCCAGTAGAAAATGTTCTTCTTTCTTTTACTTTTTCTTCAATTATCTTCACAATTGTGATCTTTGCTCTTGTATCTAGGTATTATGCAAATTCATCCTACATTGGGAGAAAAATAGATTAGAATCACTATAATTTAAGTGGTTATATCACAATTAAGAACATAATTACACTAATTTTTACCACTTAACAATTATGCATGACCCCAACTTATTGTGATCTCGTGATATCAAAGGCGTAGCACATGTGTGGGCTCCTTCTATCTTTCGGATCTCCCAAAATTGTTCTTTTGTGCGTAAGATCGCTTGAAACTTCCAATTGCAATGACTCTCAACACACTACACTCTTAATCTGGTGGTGTTGGAATGTGACTTTGTAGGTACAATGATTCATTATGTGGAGCCTATTAAGTGCGTCAATCACTTCTTCCTTGTTTTGGAACTGCATCCCCTTAAATAATGATCCAAGTGGATGTTCCACTGATTCATGGTCAAATGCATCACCAAAATCACTATTTTGTTCATAAGGAAGTGTGGTATAGGTTTCAAAATGTTGGGAAGGGATGTATGGGTGGGGTAAATGATGTTGGGATTGTTGTTGTATGAAAAAGACCTCTAAGTTATCATCATCCTCATGTGCATGTTGTGTGAGGATGTCGTCCTAATCATCACTAAAAGGTTCTAAAGATGCTGAAGGAAATCCTAAAGTTTCATTTTCTGGTAAAAAAGAAGGTAATGGTGTTGTGATTGCATCGGTGAGGGAGGGAAAAATATTTGATGTCGATGGACCAGTTAAAAGCTCCTTGTATGATTGTACATCAACTTCCCATTGCCCTAAATAGGTAATGTTCAAATCAAATGTTTGTGTTGTGGGTTGTGTTTGTGAGTGATGGTGTTGATCTTGGTATTGGTTAGGAACAGAAGGATTACCTCGATAGTAGGTTGTACATATCTCAATTCTGGCCAATGTTGGGTTTGCGTTTTTTATGTCAATTAACCCTTCTAAATCTTCATTGTCTTGAAGCGTAGTTACATGTAATATGCATCTAAGCCATAAACTCGGATAGGGTTGTCGCCGCCGTCAAAAGAGGCAGTCGGAGTGACGCGATGGTTTCGTTTGACTCGCATTTTTTTTTAAAGTGATGTTACAATGCCTTTAGGTTATCCGATAATCGGGTTGGACCTAAAGGCGAGGTTTTCGAAGTATTCGAGGAGTCGCCACCAATGTTTTCATCGGAAACATTGGAAAAGGAAGAAAAATGAAGGCATTGGTTTAGAAAAAACAACTTTGGTCATTACAACTAGAGTCAAGTAAGGGAGTTAGTTACGTGTAGGGAAGGTATTAGCTTCCCTACGACGCCCCTTTCGGGTTCCCTATGATGGACTGTTTATATGAAGAAATAAAAACCATAAATTTCACTTTTACCCTTTATTTCTTTATTGCAAAAATTAAAATGTTGACTACATGGTCCTAAGTAATTAATGCACATCAATACTATCTAAAAATCAATAAAGTGGAGAAGAGAGTGTATAGGAACCTTCAAAGCAAGCTTTTATATGAATTCTTTGAAAATAGGGTGCTTTTTGGCAATCCCCGGCTCTACAATGTTGATCGCTCTTCCTCGCAACAGAGGGAAAGTTGTAGACTTGTGTGAAAAGGATGAAGACATCCCCCCCTTTTATAGAAATTCGCGCCTGTCAGGTCAGGACCGTCGTCTCGCTTGACAAGGTCGGGACCGCTGTCTCGCCAAACGGGACGGCAGTCTCGCCTTTGGCAATTGGCGAGACGGCCGTCTCGCCATTGGAAATTTGCGAGACAGCGGTCTCGCCATTGGCAAGTGGCGAGATGGCGGTCTCGCCAAACGATACGGCGGTCTCGCCCTTAGCTGATGGCAAGATGGCGGTCTCGCCAAACGAGACGACGGTCTCAGCCTTTTAGGTGGAATTTCTTATTTTTCCTATACAAAAATCCTTCTTATTCTAGTATGGGGCCTATTGATCAATTCTAGGGACCTTTTAGGCCTTGCCCATCTTTGAACGAAAGTCTTCTGCTCTTTATTTTGAGGTCGGGCAAGATTTGGGGTCTACAGCTACCCCCCTTCACCTGACTAGCCGACTATTGGCTCAATATGCCAAAAAGATCGGTTGGAGGGTGAAGGAGTTAAGCCTCTTGCCCGGTTGTCCTTCGGTTGCTTTCCTGGTTGTGGTAGCCGACCTTCTGGATGCTAAATATGATCCTCTGGGATGCTCCTTTGATGTGGTGGCTGACCCTTTCGGTTGATGAGTGCGAACCCCCATCTGGTTTAAGCCCCCTTTTGTAAGGCTTGATGAGAACGCACCCCCATCTGGTTTGACGAGTATGAACCCCCGTTCGGTAAGCCCCCTTTTATAAGGCCCGATGAGTACACACCCTCATCTGGTGTTGGCGAGTATGAACCCCCTGTTAGAATCGCGCAGCGGAATGTTCGCGTGGTCGGACAAAAACCAAGATGGGGGGTGAATTGGTTTCTTAACAAAAATTAGGTTTTCAAAATTTTCCCCAAATTTTACCGATTAAAAACTGTGTAAATGTAAATAGAGAAGAGAAGAGAATCTTACACAGGAGATTTATACTGGTTCGGATCAAAAGATCCTATGTCCAGTTGCTAATCACTCAAACAGAGGATTAACGTTGTCACTATAATCAAGTTGTTACAAATAGATTACAATTGAAAATATAAAGATAAGAAAACACCTCTCTTGAAATCCACAAGAGATGAAGAACAGTTTTCCCTAGAGACGGCACAACACACAATCCACTAAGAACTCCACTTAGTGATTCTTATCACTTCTAGCCCACACCAGGTTCCAAAAGCCCCTTTTTCTTGCAACAAACAGTTCTCTGGCACTACAACACTTAACTTTTGTATGAAAAAGGTTGTTCTGCTTTTCTGAGTGCCATAGAAGAGTTTAAGTAGAGAAATTAGGGTTTTGGAATTGGGGATTTCGAAACTAGGGTTCTTGGAAATAGGGTTTTCGAAAATAGGTTTGATTTGAAGTTAAAAATCAAAATCTGACTGAAATAATCGATTAAAAGAAGTGTTAATCGATTAAAACAGAGCCAAATATCAACAGAACCCAAACCTCTCTGTTTTAATCGATTAAAAGGTGATTTAATCGATTAAACCGCCTGATAATCGATTAAAAGTTGGTTTAATCGATTAAACCAGTGAGTTGTTACAGAAAATGATTTTTCTCACTGTTTTAATCGATTATTTACCTATTTAATCGATTAAAGCCGAGCCTGGATGATAAATTTGAGCTTTTTGAAGCTTCTAAGGTGCAGACTATGTACCGGCTATCTTAAACTCTAATATTAAGACTCAATCTAATTGAAACAGAGTTATTACAATATAAAACAAGTCTTCAACACTCTAAGTCTTTGTGTTCTTGAATCATCATCAAAATCAACAATCTTCATGTCTATTAAGTGCAGCATCAAGTCCTTGAATGTTCAATAATCTCCCCCTTTTTGATGATGATCGAAATTATCTTTTAAAGCCTTGTAATAACCTGTTTTATCTGTCATACTAACAAACACATTAAACATACCAGATAATATTTAAAAACAATCATATTATGGCTTTAAATATTTTCTCCCCCTATTTTGATTAGAATCAAAAATAAGTCATCTGTTGCAAACATAAGAGCTCCCCCTCAAAATATGCATAAGTTGGAGATAACTCCCCCTCAATCAAAGCATTAAAGAAACATCATATTTTATTGCAGAAACAATCATTTATTACAATAACAAGAGAAAATAACAAAAAGAAAATAATCAACAAAATTTAAAATTTTGCACTATCATCATCATTAAAGTGTGCATCAAATCTGTTTTCTAAACGACACACTTTATTATCTACATCAGATATACGACGAATTATTTCCTCATGTCGTACTCCATAAAGAGTGAAGAATGATTGCATCCTCTGATTCATGTCAGATAACATGTCTTCCATGGATTGTCGGGTTTCATGATGAGTAGAGGAAGTTCCAACACTTTGGATTTGGTCAGAGGGATACTCAACAGCTGGAGGCATATCTTCATCAGAATCTTCATTAGCATCACCTTGATTAGGAACGTCATCTTTGTGAACATAAACATCATTGACACGCACCATTTGGAGTTGAATCAATGTGTTGTCCAGCATGCGGTTCAAGTTATTTGTTCTAACTGCTTGTTCACCTTCAACATTCACTCCTTTATATTCAAGAATACGAGAGACAAGTAAAGCATATGGAATTTTGAATGTGGGATGACGTTTTGCTTTTAACATGGTCATTGTGACAAGAACACCCCAATCTAAAGGTTCATTATTCATTATGGCATGAATAATTCTAAGATCAATTGAAGAGCATTGGGCATGATTTGTAGCTCGAGGACATAGGATCCAAACAATTAGATGGAGAATCATGCGTTCCTCCTTCTTTAAAGGTCCAGCATGAAGGAGACGCCCAATCTCCATGGAGGGATTTCTCAGAAAAGAACGGTAAGCTAAGAACCTGTCAAAATCATCTAGCTCACCATAAATGTTAATAGCATCTTCTCTAATTGGAAAGTGAGCGACGTTTTCCCAAATATCATCGTCAAGAATAATTGTGACGCCTTTTACTCTAGAGGTAGCAATTTGATCTCTAAATTTAAATCTAGAGTAAAATACCCTAACCAAGTCCGGATAATAAGTACCTTGCATTTGGATGAAGGGAAGAACTCCTTGAATTTCAAGAAGGTTGGGAAAATTGAATCCCCTATTGATGAATTGCTCACCAATAAGAAACTTGGGAGAAATAATAGCCCTTTCCTTCCAGTAGGTCAGAAATTCTTGTTGGCCATCTGTATCAGAAATCCATCCTTCTACGGAATTAGGACGGGGTCGAGATGAGGGTGCAGATCTTCTTCTAGTAGGGATCTTAGCACGAGAAGATGAGGCCATTGAAAGATTAGAAGAATAACAAGAAGATTTAGAAAGCTAAGTGTAGTGAGAAGAGGGCAAGATTACTAGAATAAGGCAAGATAGCTTGATTTCAAGAGATAGAAGTGAGTAGAAGTGAAATGAAGGTCCCTATTTATAACCAAGCATCTCCAACGTTCATATGGAAGGGAATAATAGTCAAAATATCCGTTGGCAACGGCTAGGAAGCAAACTTGGTCGGATTTAATCGATTAAAATTCAAATTAATCGATTAAATCACTTCCAGACCCATTTAATCGATTATTTTGGGCTATTAATCGATTAATACTGGTTTTAATCGATTAATGGACGAATTAATCGATTATTCTAGAGAGGAATGCCCTGTTTTAAGTGTTTTGGATGCAAATAATCGATTAGAACTCCAATTAATCGATTATTCCAGAGAGGAATGCCCTTTTTTGAGTGTTTTAACACATGATAACCTATGAACATCCTACAAAATGAATTATAACATTACAACCATCCAAAAACAGCCAAATTAAGCAGAATTTAAGCTATTTCTAATATCCCTAAGTCTCTTCTAAGATCATAAAACCTATCCTTGGGTAGAGGCTTAGTAAAAATATCTGCTAATTGATTCTTTGTATCAACATACTCTATTTTACAGTTTCCTTTGCTGATATGATCTCTCAAAAAGTGATGTCTTATTTCTATATGTTTAGTCCTAGAGTGCATTACTGGATTCTTAGTAAGATTTATTGCACTCGTATTATCACACATCAACGGAATGTCATTTAAAAAGATACTATAATCTTCTAACTGTTGTTTCATCCACAGAATTTGAGCACAACAACTACCGGCTGCAATATATTCAGCTTCATTGGTAGATAAAGCAACACATGCCTGTTTCTTAGAATGCCAAGATATTAAGGATGAACCTAACAAATGACATGTCCCACTAGTACTTTTCCTATCAATTTTACATCCACCATAATCGAGCATCAGAATATCCTATTAAACTCATACAAGCATCGGACGGATACCACAAACCAAAACCAAGTAGTTCCTTTTAAGTATTTTAAAATATGTTTCACTCGCAATTAGATGAGATTCTTTAGGACAAGCCTCGAAATCTAGCACACACACGGACAAAATGCATAATATCGGGTCTACTTGCGGTTAAGTATAACGGTGATCCTATCATACCTCTATACATAGTTTGATTAACTTCCAAACCTGATTCATCCTTGTCTAGATAGCATGAAGTTCCCATGGGTGTGTTAGCTTCCTTTGAGGTGTCCATTCCAAACTTTTTAAGGATCTCTTTGCAGTATTTGGTTTGAGAGATGAAAATGCCATCTTTAAGTTGCTTGATTTGTAGTCCAAGGAAGAATGTCAATTCTCCCATCATAGACATTTCAAACTCTCCCTGCATTATCTTAGCAAATTCTACACATAACGAATTATCAGTTGATCCAAAAATAATATCATCAACATACACCTGGACCAATAAGATATGTTCTTTAACTTTTTTTATAAACAGTGTAGAATCAATTTTTCCTCTAGTAAAATCATTTGAAGTTAGGAAACTACTTAGCCTCTCATACCAAGATCTAGGAGCTTGTTTCAACCCATATAATGCTTTCTTTAATTTAAAAACATGATTAGGAAAACTAAAATCCTCAAAACCAGGGGGTTGCTCCACATAAACTTCTTTAATAAAACCATTTAAAAATGCACTTTTAACATCCATTTGATATAATTTAAATTTCATCAAAGATGCATAAGCAAGAAGTAGGCGTATAGCCTCTAACCTGGCAATAGGAGCATAAGTTTCATCATAATCTATACCTTCCTCCTGACAATAGCCTTTGGCAACAAGTTTAGCTTTATTCTTTGTTATGTTCCCATCTTCATCAAGCTTGTTTCTAAACACCCATTTGGTTCCAATAACTTGATGTGACTCTTCTCTTGGGATTAATTCCCAGACTTGATTTCTTTCAAATTGGTTAAGTTCTTCTTGCTTGGCTATGCACCATTGGTCATCTTTAAGTGCTTCCTCAACATTCTTTGGTTCAATCTGTGACACAAAAGCTACAGACATACAAAAATTAGTCATGTTTCTAGTTCTTACCCCTTTTGAGATATCACCAATGATATTGTCCATTGAGAGTCCTCTAGGTGATTGCCATTCTTTTGCTAATTCAGGCGTTTGAGAAGGCTCATTTTCTTCCAAATATAATTCATCAAGAGCCTCTCTTATATATTCATCATCACCTGCAATTTCTTTATTTGACTCAAGAGGATTTCCCCCAAGGTCTACAATCTCATCAAAGGTAACATGTATAGATTCTTCTATATTTAAAGTTCTTCTATTAAATACCCTTTAAGCCTTGCTAGTTAACGAATAACCTAAGAAAATGCCCTCGTCAGCTTTAGAGTCAAATTTTCCTAAGTTATCCTTTCCATTATTTAACACAAAACACTTACATCCAAAGATTTTCAAATGAGCAACATTAGGTTTTCTACCATTTAACAATTCATAGGGAGTTGATTTTATACTTGGCCTAATGAGCATCCTATTCAAAACATACTAAATGATCAATTTTCTTTCAATAAATACAAGAGACAAACAATTCATTTAACTATAGGAACCCAAATATATTTTCCTTTAGGAACGCCAAAATGCTTAATTTTACATCTATTTGAAGTATGACCATGTTTCATACAATAAAAGCATGCATTTGATGTAACTTTTGAATATGATGAATCTTTAACCATAGATGTTCTAGTTCCTTTTTCTACCCATACTCTTTTATTTTTCCTTTTAGGCTTTTTCAAAGGAACTTGATAATTTACACTATTTTGAGTTACAACAACTTTATTATTATTACTCAATTCCTTTTCGGCTTTATCAAGTAGATGATTAAGTATATCTATGTCATACTCATACTCTTTACAAGATGCACATACTATATTCTTATCATTATTCTCATCTATGCATACAATTTTTGTTTCTAAGGTTTCCTTTTCCTCTAAACATGCAATTTTCGTTTTTAATGACTCATTTTCCTCTAAACATATAATTTTCGTTTTGAAGGACTCTACCTCCTTTTCGGAACTACTTAAACTCTTTTTCACAGCTTTGTATTCATTTTTCAAGTCCTTAAAGGCACTAAACAATTCATTATATGCATTTTGTAATTCATCAAAATCATTTTCATCATCACTTGAGGATGATTCGGAATCACTAACCTCAAAGTCGGAAGAAATATTGTCTTTTGCCAACAAGCAAATGTTAGCTTCTATTTCCAAATCACTTGACTCCGAAATCGAGTCACTATCATCGGTTCCTTCATAAGTTACTCTTAGTTTTTCCCACATCTCTTGAGCACTTTTACAAACAGAGATCCTGTAAAACTCATCAAGCGTTAAAGTAGATGAAATTATATTTCTAGCCCTAACGTCAAATTGTGATTTTCTGTTTTCTTCTGCAGTCCATCTAGAAAAAGGTTTAAGAATGTCAACACCGTTCTCAGTAATTTTAGGAACAAATGGACCATTTAAAATAGCATCCCAAACGCCTCTATCAACAGACTCTAAAAAGATTTGCATTCGTACCTTCCAAAAAGGATAATTTTGACCCGCAAAAAGTGGGGGTCTGTTGATAGACGCACCTTCGGCAAAAGTTTGATTTTGTCCGGCCATTTTCGAAAATTTGAATGACTATCAAAGCAAGCTCTGATACCACTTATTAGAATCGCGCAGCGGAATGTTCGCGTGGTCGGACAAAAACCAAGAGGGGGGTGAATTGGTTTCTTAACAAAAATTAGGTTTTCAAAATTTTCCCCAAATTTTACCGATTAAAAACTGTGTAAATGTAAATAGAGAAGAGAAGATAATCTTACACAGGAGATTTATACTGGTTCGGATCAAAAGATCCTACGTCCAGTTGCTAATCACTCAAACAGAGGATTAACGCTGTCACTATAATCAAGTTGTTACAAACATATTACAATTGAAAAGATAAAGATAAGAAAACACCTCTCTTGAAATCCACAAGAGATGAAGAACAACTTTCCCTAGAGACGGCACAGCACACAATCCACTAAGAACTCCACTTAGTGATTCTTATCGCTTCTAGCCCACACCAGGTTCCAAAAGCCCCTTTTTCTTGCAACAAACAGTTCTCTGGCACTACAGCACTTAACTTTTGTATGAAAAGGTTGTTCTTCTTTTCTGAGTGCCATAGAAGAGTTTAAGTAGAGAAATTAGGGTTTTGGAATTGGGGATTTCGAAACTAGGGTTCTTGGAAATAGGGTTTTCGAAAATAGGTTTGATTTGAAGTTAAAAATCAAAATCTGACTGAAATAATCGATTAAAAGAAGTGTTAATCAATTAAAACAGAGTCAAATATCAACAGAACCCAAACCTCTCTGTTTTAATCGATTAAAAGGTGATTTAATCGATTAAACCTCCTGATAATCGATTAAAAGTTGGTTTAATCGATTAAACTAGTGAGTTGTTACAGAAAATGATTTTTCTCACTGTTTTAATTGATTATTTACCTATTTAATCGATTAAAGCCGAGCCTGGATGATAAATTTGAGCTTTTTGAAGCTTCTAAGGTGCAGACTATGTACCGGCTATCTTAAACTCTAATATTAAGACTCAATCTAATTGAAATAGAGTTATTACAATACAAAACAAGTCTTCAACACTCTAAGTCTTTGTGTTCTTGAATCATCATCAAAATCAACAATCTCCATGTCTATCAAGTGCAGCATCAAGTCCTTGAATGTTCAACACCCCCGTCTGATAAGCCCCCTTTTGTAAGTCCTGATGAGTACACACCCCATCTGGTGTGAAAGTCCACTTTGTAGGACTGGTTACGACTTACTGCTTTGGCTCATGCGCAGTGATTTGCCTGTGTGCAGGTCTCTGTCTTCGGGACCTTCCTTATCCTGAAGTGGTGGTGGCGGCTTACTGCTCTAGCTCATGCGCCGGTTGATGAGTATGAACCCCCCATCTGGCTGGTGCAGTCCACTTTGTAGGACCGGTGGTGGCGGCTTACTGCTCTAGCTCATGCGCTGTTTGAAGCCCCCTTTGCAGGACTTGATGAGTACACACCCCCATCTGGTTTGAAGTCCTCTTTTGTAATACTTGGTCAGAGTCCCCTTCTGTAAGACTCGATGAGTATACACCCCCATCCGGTTTGAAGTCCTCTTCCGAAAGACTTGGTCGGAGTCCCCTTCTGTAAGACTCGATGAGTATACACCCCCATCCGGTTTGAAGTCCTCTTCTGAAAGACTTGGTCGGAGTCCCCTTCTGTAAGACTCGATGAGTATACACCCCCATCCGGTTTGAAGTTCTCTTCTAAAAGACTTGGTCGGAGTCCCCTTCTGTAAGACTCGATGAGTATACACCCCCATCCGGTTTGAAGTCCTCTTCTGAAAGACTTGGTCGGAGTCCCCTTCTGTAAGACTCAATGAGTATAAACCCCCCATCCCCCCCATACGGTTTGAAGTCCTCTTCTGAAAGACTTGGTCGGAGTCCCCTTCTATAAGACTCAATGAGTTTACACCCCTATACGGTTTGAAGTCCTCTTTTGAAAGACTTGGTCGGAGTCCCCTTCTGTAAGACTCGATGAGTATACACCCCCATCCGATTTGAAGTCCTCTTCTTAAAGACTTGGTCGGTGTCGCCTTCTGTAAGACTCGATGAGTACAAACCCCTATCTAGTTTGTAAGCCGACGAGCCCCCTTTTGTAAGGCTCTGCCGATTTGAGGAATCCCCTTTTGTAAGACCCTCTTGATCAGTCCCCTTTTGTAAGACTTGATCTGGTTTCGAACCCCCTTTTGTAAGGCTCTCGCTATTGATAATCTTGAGACTACAGGATACTTTTTCTGGTAGTTGATCCTGAGGTTGATGAGTATGAACCCTCATCTGGTTCTGAGTCCTTTGTTTTGGACCTAAAAATGTGCTAACCTCTTACTGCTTCTGGTCATGCGCCGACTCCATGGGGAGTAATTTTGTTTGAAGATTGTTGTGTTGACTTTTTGTTGTAGTCATCCGGTGCACCGGGGATTCTTTGATTTTTGGCTTTTACAATATTCATCCAACTTATTGATTGTCGAGGTTTCTTTGATGAATGCCTCTTAGGTAGACAGGAATCCACTAGGGATTTGTTAATTCTGACGATGCCTCTTGAGTAGGCAGATACTTCATTTGATTTGAGAACTTTAGTGTTTGCACTATTTTGTCTCTGAATAGGCTGATATTCCACTTGGGGTTACTGACTCTTTGCCCGCCATGTCTTGCCTATGCGCAGGCAAGCGACTCTCTGAGGATGTGAATTTGTAAACTGCCTTTGTAGTAGGCTCACTGGGGATGATGTTTTCTCTCTTTTTTTTCTTGATGATCCACTGGGGATTGATTGCCTTCCCGGGGATCTGATTTTGGTTTGTCCCCTGGGGAATGGAGTCTTGACTCCTTGATTGATATAGGTGTGAGCTGGCTTTTGTGATGCTCTTATTTTGTTGGAATTTTCCGATTCCTTCTTTTTCATTGATTTTCCCTTTTTTCGAGGTGACCCATTTAGGGATTTTATTGATTACCTAAAAGTTAGGATTTTTATTTGATTTCACCTTTTTCGCGATTTATCTCTTTTTTTCACGATTTGAAATTTGGTTTTTTCGAGATAATGCGTGTCCCTTTTTACTTTTTAGTTTCTTTTATACACGCTGGCTTTTTCCTTCTTTTGGGGGGTAGTCCGCTAGGGATGAAGCTTTTTGGTGATCCACCAGGGAATTAGTCGACTTCCTGGGGATTCGATTTTTCTTTTCTAGGGATGGAGTTTTGGCTCCTTGATTTTGGTTGATGCGAGTTGACCTTGTGAAGCTCTTATTCTGTTGAGGGATGGAAAATTATGATTCCTTCTTTTTGTAGACTTTTTTGGGGAGTTCCACTTGGGGATAACTGATCCTTTTCGTCAGCTTTTCTTTTCTGATGTGCCTTCTCTTTATTAGGTAGAAGGGAGATGGTTGAAGCTTTGGCTTTGGAAGCTCTTGTTCTGTTTGGGACGCTTGATTATTAAAGACTTGCTCTGTTTTCTTGAGGGGAGCTTTATTTGGAGACTTTTTTGGCGCTTCCTGTTTTTCAATCACAAACATGGAGCTAGTCTCCTTATATGCATGAATTTTGTTTTTGTTATTTACTTGGAGAGATTTTTTTATTTTTGATTTTTTATTTTGACAGACTCGTATTGTGCAACTATTTGTGTGTGAATGCCCTATATGCAACCTATTCCTTTATGAGATGCATCTAGAAAAGTGACCGGCATTCTCCTATTTGCTTTATGATTAGATGGGTTCCTCTTTTATTCATATTTTTATATTAGCACTGTCTTTTGCCTAAACCGCCCTGTAGACCCCAAATCTTGTCCGACCTCCAAATAAAGAGAAGAAGACCTCCTATTCGAATATGGACGAAGCCTAACAAACCACTAGGAGAGACTATTAGGCCCCATACTAGGATAGGAGGAATTTTTAGCACAAAAATAAGTTTTCTCGCCTCTTTGGGACGAGACTGCCGTCTCAAAATCGAGACCCCCGTCTCGCCACCTGCAAATGGCGAGACGACGGTCTCGCTTTCCCAAACGGCGGTCTCGTCACCTGCGAAGGACGAGACGACGGTCTCGTTTGGTGAGACGGCGGTCTCGCCACTTGCGCATGACGAGACGACGGTCTCGTTTGGCAAGACGACGGTCTCGACCCTGTCAGACGAGAACGGCGGTCTCACCACTGCCAGGCGCGAAAACCTATAAGTAGGGGCTCTCCCCCCCTCATTTCCACAGACCACATAGCTTTTTGCTCTCCCTTCTCTCTAAAACTTCTCTCTAGAATCCCTCTGATGCATTTCCGGAGCTTCTGAGTGCTTTTGTGAGCGTTTTTTCGACGTCTAGAAGAGTTTCCAGCGTCGTGTAGAGTGAAGGGCTGCCAAAAAGCACCCATTTGTTTTAAATAAATAAAAAGAAAAGCTTGCTTCGGAGGTTTAGATTCTTCCTCTCTACTTTTATCGCTTTAAATTTAAATTATGCAATAGATTAGGGCCATGTAGTCATAATTTTTAATTCCGTAAAAAAAAAAGGGCAAAAACATATTTTTCTAGTTTATTTATTAACAAAATAGTTGGCCTATCATAGGGAACCCGAAAGGGGCGTAGTAAAGGAACTAACACTTCTTTTACACGTAACTAACTCCCTTACCCAACTCTGGTTCTAATGACCAAAGTTGGTTTCCGAAAACCAACGCCTTTTAAAACCCCTTTTCCGATGTTTCCGGTAAAAACATCGGTGGCGACTCCACAGAACCCCTCAAAATTAGTCCTTGGGTTAGCCCGGTTATCGGACAACCCAAGGACGACCTTTCGAAAACCTCGCCCCTAGGTTAGTCTGGTTATCGGACAACCTAAAAGCGTTGTAACCACCCATAAAAAACGCGAAAAACAAAAAGGGTCAAAACCATCGCGTCGCTCCGACCGCCTTCTCTCTTTTTTTGACGGCGGCGACAGATGGCGACTCCACTGGGGAAGCCTCGAGAGTTGATCCCATTTAGTGATGGGCCGGCTTAAAAATTAATAAACCAAGGAAATAACGCTTTTGCCCTTAACTTGTATTATAACATGTTTTACGGTTTGGCTTTAATAACTGTTGCTTGTTTATACTTACGCAATTGTGTGAAATACAAACTGTACACAAACCCTTGCACACTACAGTTCCCTCTATACCCGGGGGCAAGTGAGAAATCCATAGGGAGTGGGTGGCAGGTACGGTTTGTTGTAGTGAGGGCCTTGAGCCCACCAGTGTGATCGGAAACCACCACTCAAGGTGATAACCTTCCTCTTTTGGCAACAAGACTGACTATGGCCTTAGTGCTAAGCATGGTCGGAAGGCTAGAGAGTGGGGACCCTATAATGGGGGCACCTTGGGGGCCTTAGCCTGGTGAGAACAGTTAGAACCTACCCTCGCCAATACACTTTTCTGCAGGAAAACCCTACCTCGTGATAAAAACGAATTCTCTCCTGTTCGTGGATGATCGAATTGTGTGCGCATATGTTTGTTGCATTTGTCTGTTGCATAGCATAAACAAACAACAAAACAAAAATCACAAAAATATTTTCGCAAATAAACCCCCTTATCTCGGACAGTCTGCCTTTTAGCTAGCCTGATTTCAGGTTCTTTGTAAGCTAAGTAGCCACGCAGTTCCGACAGAAGAGATAAGGGACGCTAAATATTTTTCGCATAAAACCATTTTATCTCGGACAGTCTGCCTTTTAGCTAGCCTGGTTTCAGGTTCTTTGTAAGCTAAGTAGTCACGCAGTCCGACAGAAGAGATAAAAGGCTAAAAAATAAATCCAAAATAAATAAAATAATAATAACAAAATCAAAACATTAATAAAAGAATTTTGACAAAGTCGTATCATTCATATTGCATCATGTCATAAGTGGAAAAACCAAGAGAAAAAAAATAAATGCATAAGGAGAGTCTGCATACGCATCATTTTAATAAATCCCTAAAAAGTGGGTCTTAGAAGCGTTTTTTGGGAAAATTACCAAGCCAAATCCCCTTTGGAGATTTGGCACCTTGTTCTTCACCCTTTTCTCTTCGTTTTGATATATTGTGCGTCTAAATCGAACATCCCGGTCAAAAGTTATCGCACTTTGAACATCTACTGCCCTTTTGTACTGGTGCATGCATAAATACATTCATTCTAGGAAGCACTAGATATCCCTAAGACAATGGCGAAAGAGGCCCCGAGCACATTTGTGACCTTCGCGACAAGGAAGGGACACGTGTACTAAGGTGTGATGGTGACTCCCATTATACTTGTCAAATATGTGATGAGGAAAGAACCATTCTGCCGAAGTGGGTATGACACTCCGCAAAGCGTAAACTTTAAAGATGATGTCAAAGCCATTGTCTTAAGGCATATCTATCCTACACCAATCATTCATTTTTAATAAAAACCCTAATTCATGTGCATTCTAGAAAGCGGCTGGTATTCTTCATGCCCTCATCCACATACAAAAAATAAACACTATCATACATCATGTTAGAAAATAAAACATGATAATGTTTAGGAAAAAACAAACACTTGCATACATGCATCCACCAAACTTCATTCGCATAACATAATAGACAGTCGAAGAAGTGGACATTCCTCAATACCATGAAAAGAGGACTCGGGCATTCGCATGCCATGCACGGGAAGTCAAAATGAAAATAAATAGAAATTCTAACCTGCCTATGGGTTCATTTAGGCTTCTCCACTTAAAAAAAAAATGTACTTCGAAACATTGCATTGAGGAATGTACACTGTCTGGATGAAATAAATAAAATTGTTTGTTTTCATCATCTCAACCGTCTATTGCATTCATGAATTGCATTCATAAATTGCATTCATTCTCACTTTAATAATAATAAGATAATAAAAAGAAAGGATTAGTCATTGTGCTTTCCATGAATTGGAATAAGATGAAGAGCAAGCCTTTCGTCATCAAGTTCTCTCCAATGGTTGATCCGCCCAAGGAGGATAACAAGCCTCAACCATTGGATATCCAAGTTAATAAGGAAGAGGGGGCAAGAATGTCGTTACATTTATTTATGTCTCGAACCAAATAAAGTTGTACCATTGAGATACGCAGAAACATCATCCATCAATGGAGATATCTCCAGCATAGCCAATTCGGGGGCAGAATTGGAAGTGAAACAATCTACACCCCCAGGAGCTATAAGACAATGCTCCCAAGAATAAAGGAAAAATAATAAGACCGAAGAAAAACATAATCCAAAAAGGAAATTGAAGAGACTTTGGATTCACGACGCTGAGGCAATTCACGACGCTCTGCCAAAGAGACAAACTCAGGGTAGGCGACAAGCTAGTCACAGTTTGAACTAGAGACGACATTCGGATCAGTAAGTCATCTGCCCTACCTTGAATGGATGTGGCTGAAGAGAACCTTTGAAATATCTTTTTCCAACATGAAAAGACTTCCCCAACAGTATGAAGGTGATCCACATGATGAAGAAATATGGATATCGCCCAAGCCAAGGGCTCATTAGAAACTCTCAAGGAATAAGGGAGCCACCAGATTTTAAAGACAATCCTTTAAAGCATTACCCTACAAAGGATCAAGCTACATGGAGAAAAGGGAAGTCTCCCCTCCGCACCTTGAATCAGATTTTCCCATATAGAGGGGTTCAAGCGTCAAAAGCGACTTTAGTCATTAGGTGTTCTCCTTCTAATTCTTAGGGTTTGTAAATCCAATGACTATTAGAGATTACTCCTCGGGGCTAGCCCGACCCCTGAGCATTGTAGGGCACACATTTCCCTATTAATTACAAAGAATGTCATTCTTACTATCTGCTTCTCTTCTTGCTATTAATGTCTAAATCTCATTAATAACCATGTTTAAGCAAACGTTTTCAAAAGTGCGTCAAAGTAATCAAAATGCGCCATTGACCAAAATAAAAGTCAAATCCATCACCACTAATTGACTAGAAACTCAAAATAAAGTTTTACCTTGTCATAAATAAAGCCGTGTTTCGCCAATGTTGTGCAAAAAGAAAACAAAAATCAAAAGAAGCCCATAAAAGCTAAAGGCCAAAAAGAGAGGGCAAGATACCCGGTAGGAAACCCACAAAGGGGGCTACGCAAAAGTTAGGGTAAACCTGCTAGGAAACTTGAACAACCATAAAGGGTAGCCTAGGCAAAAATTAGGGTTACAAAATAAAGTCTGCTAGGTTTCCCAAAGCAAGAAAAATGAAACCTAGACAAAAGTTAGGACAAAACAAAACACAGCATCCTAAGCTGAAAACCCAAAGGGCAGACTAGGGAAGTCAATCAGTCATAGCAAGCGCCATAGAATAAGACGCCACTCCATAAACAAAACGTTTGTTTAAACTAGCCTAAACACTCTAACCAACCTTGGCTAGCCGTGCTTACAAAAACCATCTTTTGTCAAAATAAAACAATTCTAAAACACAAGCCTTTGAATTAAATATCCTTTTCCTTCTTTTCTCTTGACCCTTACCACTACGACATTCTAGTAATTAGTAGGGAAATGTGGAGATAGTAATCAATAGGAGGATGGACATCCCCAAGGAAAGGGAGGGGCGCACTGACATGGCAAGTCACTCTACAATTAACACAATCATTCTTCGGTCATGAAAAAATCAAGATGGCAAAATTAGTACAGCCTATCATGTCGACAAAGCACATAACGTCAGAAGCTCATCAGAAGCTCAAGCACATTGGTTAATCCTTTTGAAAAATTAATTGAAATAGTATTATAGGATGCATGTCGCAAACATTGCATGCATATGATAAGCTCCTATCTCTCGAAAAAAAGAAGAGAAAAAAAAATGACAATAAAAAGAATAATGCCTGCTAGCAGATTCTTAGGCAAAAGATAGGGTAGCCCGCTAGATCGAAAACCCGCAAAGGGCGGTCTAGGCAAAAGTTAGGGCATTCATAAAAAAGGAAAAAGCCCGCTAAGATATCCTAGGCAAGAATTAAGGCAGCTCGCTAGACCGAAAACCTCAAAAGGGCGGTCTAGGCAAAAGATAGGGCTAAACCAAAAAATGAATAAAAGAGAGGGGCCCTTCATCATAATCATAAAATTTCCAGTAGGAGAATGCCAGTCACTTTTCCAGATGCATCAATAAAAAAGAATAGATTGCATTTAGGGCATCCACACACAAGTAGTCGCACAAAACGACTTTGTCAATGTCAAAAATGAAAGAAATAAAAATTACTTCAGACAAATAACAAAAAATGAAAAGCATTCATGCATATAAGGAGACTAGCTCCATGTTTGAAAACAGGATCACTGAGACTGAGTCTCCAAATAATGCCCTCAAGAAAACAAAGCAAGTCGTCAATCAAGCGACTCAGCAGAATAAGAGCTTCTGAAAATCAAGAGCTCCAGCTACCATCCTTCTACCCAGAAAAGAAAGCACAAGAAAGTAATAAACATCGCTCTCCCTCAAGAAAGAGGAGCGAGTTGTCATAAAAAGCTTCCAGAAGCCAAAGCTCCAATCATCACCCAATAAAAGAGGGCACAATCATCAAGACATCATAAAAGAAAAGCCGACGGAAGGGCCTAGTCATCCCCAAGAGGATCCCTTCCTACTCCGAAGGAAAAACAAAAACACTCCTCACGGCTCAGCATTACCACTACATGAGTCATCGAGCACACTCACCCAAAGTCTCCTCCACACTCCCCAATGGAGAATAAAGGCTTCAAGAGCCCATCATCATCAATAGTCAAAAGAGTCCAATCTCCATACCAACAAGGGCTCAACAAAAAAAGGGGGAAAAAAGAAGAAAACTCTTGCATCCCCAGAGGATGTCCAAAAGAAAAGGCAACAACAGAGCAGGCCGAATAAAAATCCTTAAGTGGATCTCCAAAAAAATTCTACAAAAAGGAATCAGAAATTCCCATCCCCCTGTGGAATAAGAGCTTCACAAGTATAGCTCGCATCAACATCAATCAAGGAGCCAAGACTTCATTCCTAAAAAAGAAAAATTAGATCCCCAGGAAGTCAACTAATTCCCTGGTGGATCACTAAAGAAATAAAACGTCATCCCTAGTGGACCTCCCAAAAAGAAGGGAAAAAGCCTGCGTGTATAAAAGAAACTAAAAAGAAACTAAAAAGTAAAAAGGCGCACGCATTATAAAAAAACCAGATTTCAAAATCGCAATAAAAAAGAAATAAATCACGAAAAAAGGAGAAATCAAAATTAGATCCCCGGGAAGGCAACCAATTCCCCGGTGGATTAATAAAAAAGAAAGATCATCCCCAGTGAGCCTACTGCAAAGGCAAAACTTCAGATTCATCCTCAGAATGTCATTTGCCTACGCATAGGCAAGACCTGGCAAGCAAGAGCCAGCATCCCCATATCAGCCTAGTCAAAGGCAAAACAAATGCAGCCAAAAGTCTTCACTTCCGATGAAGCATCTGCCTACTCAGAGGCATTACCAGAAACTCAATGGACTATCTGCCTGCTCAGAGGCACCATTAAAATCAGCAAAATTTTTAAGAGGACTCCTGCCTACATAAGAGGCACTCATCAAAAATCCCCGACAACCAGCAAAGCCAGATGATCACTACCAAAAGGATCAAAACAAAGAATCTCCAGTAATCAACAAGTTGGATGGAGCAAAAACAAAGAATCCCCGGCACAAACCGGATGACTATCCCAGAAAAGTCACAAGAACAAAAAGACAAGAGAACGCATCTCAATACTCGGCGCATGGGTCACCTGAACAGTAAGCCGCCACTACCACCAGTCCTACGCAGTGGACTGTACCAACCTGATAAGGGGTTCATGCCTATCAACCAGCACACAAGGAGTGCCTGACCGGCGCATGAGCTACCCGAGCAGTAAGCCGCCACTACCACCAGTCCTATGCAGTAGACTGTACCAGCCTGATAGGGGGTTGATACCTATCAACCTGCGCACGCGTTGCGCCTGATCTGCGCTCGAGTCGGATCAGTAAGTCGCACTACCACCCTGATAGGGGGTTCGTACCCATCCAGTCCCACGCAACGGACTGCAACTACCACCCTGATGGGGGGTTCATACCCATCCAGTCCCACGCAACGGACTGCAACTACCAGCCTGATGGGGGGTTCATACCCATCCAGTCCCACACAACGGACTGCAACTACCAGCCTAATGGGGGGTTTATACCCATCAACCGAAGGATCGGCTACCGTCAGAAGGAGTATCCTGAGGTTCTACCACGTGTCCACCGAAGGGATCGACTACCGTCAGAAGGAGTATCCCGGAAGTGCATGAACACCAACATTTCCCCAGAGGATCATCCGCCGCAAAAACGGAACATCTGAAGGGCAACCGAGCAAGAGGGTCAACTCCTTTACCCTTCAGTCGACCACCTTGGCACAAAAGGCCAGCAATCGATTGGTCGGGTAAAGGGGGGGGCAGTTGTAGACCCCAAATCTTGCCCGGCCTCCAAATAAAGAGAAGAAGACCTCCTATTCGAAGATGGACGAAGCCTAACAAGCCACTAGGAGAGACTATTAGGCCCCATACTAGGATAGGAGGAATTTTTAGCACAAAAATAAGTTTTCTCGCCTCTTTGGGACGAGACCGCCGTCTCGAAATCGAGATCGCCGTCTCGCCACCTGCAAATGGCGAGACTGCGGTCTCGCTTTCCCAGACGGCGGTCTCGCCACCTGCGAAGGACGAGACGTCGGTCTGGTTTGGCGAGACGGCGGTCTCGCCACTTGCGCATGACGAGACGATGGTCTCGTTTGGCGAGACGACGGTCTCGACCCTGTCAGACGAGAACGGCGGTCTCGCCACTGCCAGGCGCGAAAACCTATAAATAGGGGCTCTCCCCCCCCCCCTCATTTCCACAGACCACATAGCTTTTTGCTCTCCCTTCTCTCTAAAACTTCTCTCTAGAATCCCTCCGACGCATTTCCGGAGCTTCTGAGTGCTTTTGTGAGCGTTTTTTCGACGTCTAGAAGAGTTTCCAGCGTCATGTAGAGTGAAGGGCTGCCAAAAAGCACCCATTTGTTTTAAAGAAATAAAAAGAAAAGCTTGCTTCGGAGGTTTAGATTCTTCCTCTCTACTTTTATCGCTTTAAATTTAAATTATGCAATAGATTAGGGCCATGTAGTCATAATTTTTAATTCCGTAAAATAAAAAGGGCAAAAACGTATTTTTCCGGTTTATTTATTAACAAAATAGTTGGCCTATCATAGGGAACCCGAAAGGGGTGTAGTAAAGGAACTAACACTTCCTTTACACATAACTAACTCCCTTACCCAACTCTGGTTCTAATGACCAAAGTTGGTTTTCGAAAACCAACGCCTTTTAAAACCCCTTTTCCAATGTTTTCGGTAAAAACATCGGTGGCGACTCCACAGAACCCCTCAAAATTAGTCCTTGGGTTAGCCCGGTTATCGGACAACCCAAGGACGACCTTTCGAAAACCTCGCCCCTAGGTTAGCCCGGTTATTGGACAACCTAAAGGCGTTGTAACCACCCATAAAAAATGCGAAAAACAAAAAGGGTCGAAACCATCGCGTCGCTCCGACCGCCTTCTCTCTTTTTGACGGCACTGTCTTTTGCCTAAACCGCCCTTTTGGGGTTTTCAATCTAGCGGGCTGCCTTAATTTTTGCCTAGGATATCTTAGCGAACTTTTTTCCTTTTTAACGAGTGCCTTAACTTTTTCCTAGACCGCCCTTTGCGGGTTTTCGATCTAGCAGGCTGCCCTGTCTTTTTCCTAAGAACCTCCTAGCAGGCATTATTCTTTTTATTTTCATTTTTTCTTCTTAAATACTTCCTTGTTTATGATGCATGATATGATCTTGACAAAATACTTTGCACATATTTATGATTCATCAATAAAGAGGCATTTCCACAATTTGGTCAAGAGAAAGGAAATGAAAGAGAATTTTATTAACATGTATAGACAAAAGGTTTATTATTTTTGTAGAAGGATTACAAATGGAATTTAGAAGAATGGCAGGCCAAAGTTGGCTAAATTGTATGGGCTACAACAATCATGTCTATGATATCTGCCCGCCTAGTTCTCCTAATTGCTTTTGTTGAGATGCTCGAGCCCGGAGTAAAGACTATACAAGGCTGCTTGCTTCTGGAAGGGTGTGACCTTAGCCGCCATTCGGTTTTCGACTAAGGCGACAACCATTGCTCTTAGGGAAATTTTCTTTCTTTTCTTCTTCCCCTTTTCTTCTTTCTTCCTTTTGTTTTTTTTTTTTAAAAAGCCTCTAAATTCTGCCTAGGACGTATCCTAGCGAGGCGAGTGGACCCTAACTTTTGCCCAGGATCCCCTTTGCGGGTTTTCATCCTAGCGGGTCATGAGTAATGCCCTTCAAGCATAATACTTCTTCACCATATCGGAGTTGATCGGGTGTCGAAGTTCTTTTTTTATCCATGTCAGTGAGGGTAAGAGTTCTTCCCGAGAAAACTCATTTAATCGCAATTTGCCGCCCATTTTCCTATTTTGTCTTTTTGGGCCGGAAGCAATTTGTTTACCATTAAATTCCCCCTCATGGTAAATATGGGGGTTGACCTTGTTTTATCGTAAGCCCTTTGATCTTCTTTTGGTGGGCTTGTCCTCGACATATGGCGTCTAACCGTTCTTCTTCGATTAGGTTTGAGTGGTTGCATCAGCATTGGATCCACTAAGCTTTTGTCAGTTTTGCTTCCATGGTAACTCGTCAAGGAAGGTATCTCAACCACTTTTGGGAGTATGGCCTCCATGCCATATGTAAGGTAGAATAGAGTAACTCTCATGGAGGTTCATACATACATTAGATATCTTATGAAGGGCAGATGATAACGATCCTTGTAGGTTTAAACCATGTTTTGGATGGTCGTCTTAATGTTCTTATTGGATGCCCCTTACTTCATCGTTCAGTTTAGGTTGATAGAGAGAGGGTTTATGGTTTTGGATTTTGAGAACTTGGCATGTCATACCCATGCGTCCACATACTCTCTTGGCAATTGTACCAATCCTTCCCTGACATTATTGTCGATTTGGGTATTTTCCTTCTTATCATCTCCTTGCCCCCAAATCGATGGCCTCGGTTTCTTCCTAAATGGGCTATATAGATTGAGCTTCTCTTTTTTAACAGCCTATGTATGTTCGGGGAGACGGTCCCCTTCTCACTATCTGACTCGGTCCATTCGCCTTCGGCTTTCGGATCCCCAAAGAGTCATCCATCACAAACATGATTGTTTTTATTTGGTTCTATTTAGGCTTAGATTTTATCATCATTTATTTTGAAATAATAATGAGAGAGAAAAGAATATGAATGTTCATGCAAATGCCTCATTGTATTGATAAAAAGGAAATGTGTACAAAGCCCTTTTAATCAAGGATCTTGCAGCCACGGGCAGGGACCACGAGAGATACATGGGAAGCTTAAAACAAATGCTAACATAAGGAGCCCTAATCAGCTGACTTTCTTTATCCGACCCCACTATTATGGTTGTGATAGAGGCATGGTGTCAACATTAGGAGAGAGAGCGTCGAAGGTGATCCACCCAACATCCAACAACTTTTGGGCGTTATACTTCAAGGTCATACAATTCTCCACGGAATGCCCAGGAGCGCCCGAGTGGTAATCACATTTTTGTTAGGCTTATACCACTCAAGGTAGGGTGGATCAATCTTCCTCGGAGGGATGCGTGCTAGGAGCTTGGTTTCTAACAGCTTCGGCAGCAAACTCCCATAGGAGGTTGGAATGGGGGTGAACTCCTTTTTTTGCTTTCATGGCTGCCTAGCTTGTTGCGCAGAGGTAGAACGAGTAGTAAGGTTGATGGAAATCATGCTTCTCTTCTCCTTCTTACTAAGGAACTTCTTGAATGATGCATTGGGAGCGGGAGGTTGAGTGGTCCTTCTGCTCTTCAGTCCTTGCTTTCGCCTATGTGGTCAATGTGGGTGCCTTTATGGTGGATGTGTTGATGGCACATTAGTCCTTGCTCCACGGAAGTCTTCTGCTCTTTATTTTGAGGTCGGGTAAGATTTGGGGTCTATAGGGGTATCTGTACGTGATGGTTGAAACTTGTTCATGGGGAGATCGACCAAATTTTTGTAGAACTGTTTGTTTGAAATGCTCACATGTCATTCCTCTATGAATACGCATCATGATAACATTTTTACTACGAAATAAAACCCCGTTTGAGGGCAAGTCACAATGTCAACATCATCAAAGATGACTGCTCGAATGAAAGAATCCATATGAAAGAAAAAAAAATGATGAAAGTGTAAAAGGCTAAATAGAAAATAGAGGAAGTCTGAAGTTATGAGGAATTGGTGTGGGGAATGATGGTAAGGTATGAGCAATTGGTGTGAGAAGTGATGGTAAAGTAGACTTTATATAGTAATGAGTGGCATGAGAGTTAGGTAGTCATGTGAGTGATAGGAGAGTTTAAGTAGGCATGTAAGTGACATAAGAGTTAGGTGGCCATGCGAATGGTAAGTAAGTTTAGATAGACATGTGATAACATGAGAGTTAGATAGTCATGTGAGTAGTAGGAGAGTTTAGGTAGGTATGTGAGTGGCATAAGAGTTAGGTGGCCATGCGAATGGTAACTCAACTTAGATAGCCATGTGAGTGGAATGAGAGTTAGGTAGTCATGTAAGTGACATGAGAGCTAGATAGTCATGTCAGTGGTAGGTGAGACCTACACTAATGCAGAATGGGCTTTTTATGTCAGTTATTTTGGACTTTTTACGTCACCTATAAGACTGATGTTAAAACAGGAGACGTAAATTTATGTTGGTCCCTTTAACAGACGTAAATTCACGTCAATTATCGAGACCCTACGTTAATCTACGTTGCATATATCATTAAAAAGAAGTAAAAAGCTTCGAAAATTTAAAAAATTGGACGAAATTTACGTCACACATACACATATGCGACGTAAATTTACATCGTGCATACACATGCACAACGTAAACTTACGTTGCATATGTATATGTGCGACGTAAATTTCGTCAGTTTTTTTTTAATATTGGATTTATTTTTTCTTACAACCAAAACCTTGAAACATATATCATAACTAAATAGTCCAGAGATTCAAGTTTCTTTAGCTAGTAAATAAAAAATATAATATTATATATCATTCAAACTACAAAAGTTAAATTAATACACCATGCTAGTACAAAAACTAGGCTACTTAAACTACATAATAAAATAATACAATACAAACAATAACCTATAAACTAAAAGCTATTACAAACTAAAAGTTAGTACAAACTAAGCTACCTAAACTACATAATGCACACAATATAATACCAACAATAACCTATAAACTGAGTACTAGAATTGTTGAACAAAAAACCTTGCCCATTGTTCTCTAATTTGTGAGATATCATGTTCTGGAAATGGAGATTGATCTTGAAATACCTGAAACATTAGTTTGACTCTTGTAAACACGCAACACGCATAAAGTTAAATAAAATTAACTAATGTTGAAAGCAATTACCTCCATCTAAGAATCAGTTATACCCGCACAAACTATGACTCTCATCCAATACATGACATAGTAATCACATTCAAATACCTAGAATATCAATTTGACTCCGGTTGACATGCAATACACACAAAAGTAAATAAACTTAACAAATGTCAAAAGTAATTACCTCTGTCAAAGAATTATTTATACCTACACAAACTTGTGTGTATTACATGTGCTTAGGACCATATTTTGGAAAAACTGTTGGGACAAATCCCCTTCGGGTTGCGCCCTCTTCTTCGCCTTTTTCTCTTCATTTTGATATGTTGTGCGTCCAAATCTGACATCTCAGTCAAAATTTATCTTACTTCAAACATTTTCCGTTTTCTTTATCATAAAACCCTAAACCTAAACCCCCAATATACTGTATTTTTGTACTTGTAATATACAAATTATAACAACAAAAAAGGAGGATTTAAACGCATAATCGGATAATCACAATCTAGTGGAGACATTCATGTAATAACATGATTGAGATCCCCCAAAACAATCATGGATTCAATTTGAACATATAATAGGAGACATAAAACACTAACCTCGAGTATACACAAAAATGATTTAAAACTCAAATCCAATCGGGGAGAAATGTCAAATTCGAAAAATGGGACACAATGTTGATGTTTTTCATAGTCAAAATGGTTGAAAATGGTGTGGAAATGGTCGTAGTCGTTATTATTCTCATCGTCGTTCTAAAAAACCCTTACTGCGCAGACGATGGAGTGACATTGGAACAGAATAAAACCTAGTTTTTAGGTCGCACCTAAAAAGGAGGCAACATAAAAGGCCTCTTTCATGTCGCACCAACAGGGGTGCGACGTAAAAGTGGTCTTTCATGTCACATCCTTTTGGGTGTAATGTAAAAATTGGACCAGTTTTTACGTCACACTCAAAAGGAAGTGACATAAAAGACCCTTTTTACGTCGCACCGCTATTTGTGCAACGTAAAAGAGGCCTTTTACGTCACCTCCTTTTAGGTGTGACGTAAAAGTCCCGCCTCATATTTACAAAATTGTCATCGCTTTTTTTTAAGTCAGATATTTTTGGATGCGACAAAATTGGATGACGTAAAAGATCCTTTTTGTACTAGTGCTAGTGACTTGACAAGTTGTTGACGACATGTCAAGTAAGACCAAGTTTGACGGTCCACTGATATGAGGCAATGATGTGCCACACACTTGTTAGAAAAGTAGGTTGAGATCAAGAGGGGGGGTGAATTGATCTTTGAAAGATTTTCACAATTTACAGATTATCTATTTCAAAGATTAAGTATTCTTACCAATTCTTGAATCAAACACAACAAACAATCAAAGTAAAGGCAGTGACAAAATTAAAGAGAGAAAGGTTTAAAAAGATACAACCAAGATTTATACTGGTTCACCCAATCCCAGGGTTACATCCAGTTTCCAGCCAAATTCCAGCTGAGTTCCACTAGATTGAACATTTTACATATTACAACTTCAATCACACACTCAATCTACCACAAGAACCAAAATTCCAGTCCTTGCACCTAAACCTTCACTAAGAACCAATTTCCAGTTCTTGACAACCCTGCAGCCAAATTCCAGCCACAGAAACCAATGCCCACACTTCCAAGCACACACAATACAGAAAAGAAAAGTAAAGAAACAAAGAGAAGAAACTAGAACACCCAAACCAGGTTTATGCAGCTCTGCAGAATAAGTTTTTTCACCAGAAGAATGCAAAAATTGCCTCAAGAAAGAACTTCACAAAACTTGCGTGATTCTCTCTTGAAAGTAGCACTTATGATTGCTTGATTGATTGCTTGATTGATTGCCAAAAGATGTATTTAAAATGTTCAAGCAATTTTGTTTATATAGAAGATTTTCCAAACTGCTGGTTTATTTAATCTGTTAAAATAATCTTTTAATCTATTAAAAGTCTTGTTTTAATCTGTTAAAACTTCTTTTAATCTGTTAAAATGTTCTTGATTATTTTCCAGATTTGTTTTAACTGATACGACAACGTTTATATCAATTAAAACACTTTGTAAAAAATCCTTCAAATTGTTTTAATCGATTGTTTCACCTTTTAATCGATTAAAATACTACCAAAGGTTTTTCATAAAACTTTCTAAGTGATTTTAGCTGATAACAATTTGTTTTAATTGATTAAAATACTTTGAAAAAAATCCTCTTAGTTATTTTAATCGATTGAATCGCATTTTAATCGATTAGAATTCTGCCAAAAGATTTCATAAAACTTTCTAAGTTATTTTAACTGATAACATACTTGTTTTAATCGATTAAAACATTCTGGAAAAATTTCTTAGTTATTTTAATTGATTATTTCGCATTTGTATCGATTAAAATACTGACAAAACAACTTTCAAAACACTTCAAGTTATTTTAATCAATTATTTCGAGTTTGTATCGATTAAAATTCTGCCATAACACTTTTCAAAATATTCTAAGTCATTTTAATCGATTATTTCAATTCTATATCAGTTAAAATACTGGCAGAAGGTTTTCAAAATCCCTTCTAATGAAAACAATCGATTATTTTGAAAACATATCAGTTAAAAACATGTTACAAAAGTGTTAAGAACATTTTAACTTATAAGGCTCATAAAATATCAGTTAAAACATTTACTTAAAAACCATTTAACAAAATACTTTGTTTTTAACAGTTTAAACACGTTTTAGAGGCATTTTGCAAAATCTTTTTAAATGAAGAAACCTCATGCATCAGAGAGATAAAAATGATTATACCTAAGTAAAGATGCAGACTCACTAATCACTCTACCATTTTATCTAAGTGACCTTTGACTGCAACATAGTAGCCTTTGACTTCATCAAATCAACAAGATCTTTGTTTAAGTGATTCAATAAGATCTTCATCACTTTTAGTCTCCCCATATTTGATGAAGACAAAACACCTCTTTGAATAATATCTTTGTAGAAGAAGTCACTTGAATATATAGATTAGTAAGTATTCAAAAAATTAATCAATTTTCCCATTTCTCCCCCTATGTTACTACTCCCCCTAAAATAAGGAATCATTATCATTATAAAAAGCAAAGCAATTATTTCTCCTCCTTTTGACTTCATCAAAAATAGGGAAGAGAGGAACAAAAACAAACACTATGCATGATATGTATCAAAATTTGTTTTTGAAAACAATAAAAAAAATGAACAAGATATATTACTCATATAAAGACCAATCAAATTTGATTCAAACTTGTCTTCATTAACATGTTTGTAATGAATATAATAGACACGTGTAAAGATAAGGGAATCATGCCTTAGTAGCATGTTACAAGAACAACCATTAACTAAAGCCTTTAATTTTTCTTCTACAGTATTTAGCCTTTTGTTAAAGATTCTATAAGCATGGCTATTCAATGAATATCCCAAGAAGATACCTTCATCTGATTTGGAATCAAACTTTCCAAGATTTTCCTTTCCATTGTTTAAGACAAAAACCTTACATCCAAATACTCTAAAATAGTTTATATTAGGCTTTTTACCTTTGTATAATTCATAGGGTTTTTTTTTAAGAAAAGGTCTGATTAAAACACGGTTTAATACATGGCAAACAGTACTAACGACATCAGCCCAAAAGTATTTTGGTAATGCTTTCTCATTAAGCATTGTCTTAGCTAACTCTTCAAGAGAACGATTTTTCCTTTCAACTACACCATTCTGTTGAGGAGTTCTAGGAGCAAAAAAATTATGTTTAATACCATGTTTATCACAAAATTTATTGAAATTTTCGTTTGAAAACTCTCCCCCATGATCACTTTGAATACAAGAGATGAAATAGCCTTTTTCATTTTGAATTTGTTTCGCAAATTTCTTAAACATATGGAAAGTATCAGATTTTAATTTTAAAAATATTGTCCAGGTAAATCTTGAGTAATCATCTACTATAACCAGTGCATATAGATTCCCTCCTAAACTCATAGTTCTAGAAGGACCAAAGAGATCCATGTGCAAAAGTTCAAGAGGTCTTGATGTTGAAACAATATTTTTCTGTGAAAAGGAATTCCTTACTTGTTTGCCCTTTTGACATGCATCACATACTTTGTCTTTCACAAACTTGAGTTTAGGTAAGCCAATTACAAGATCTTTAGAAATCAATTTATTAAGGTGATTCATATGAATATGAGCTAACCTCCTATGCCACAACCAGGAATCATTCTCTTTAGAGATTAAACAACAATTTTTAGCAGAATTAGTATCTAACAAGTAAATATTGTTGATTCTCTTACCAGTAATCAATACCTATTCTAAATCTGATTTGATTATTTGACATTTATCTTGACCAAAGATAACTTTGTGTCCTTTATCACATAGCTGGCTAATACTAATCAAATTATGTTTTACACCCTCAACATATAATACATTGTTAATAATACCTGATTTTGTGCATTTGATGTCACTTATTCCAAGGATTCTTCCTTTGTTATTATCCCCATAGACAATAGTCTCACCATTCTTTAGTTTTAAGTTGTAAAACTTTGTAATATCACCTGTCATATGTTTAGAACAGTCGCTGTCAAGGTAGAAGAGATCTTCAGTTTGCTTTGCACTGGTCATGGGAGAATCCGAATTGACCATCAAACATATCTTTGTTGTTTCTTCATAAGCTATCTCAAGAGTTTTCCACATTTGTGCAGCAGTTTGACAATGAGCTATCCTGAAAAAATCATTTCTGTTAAGTGCAGATGTGATGATATTCTTAGCAGTACAATCATCTTGGATTAGTTTCTTTTCACAATCATTTAAACTAGACCATTCTCTGTTAAAAACACAAGTTCCCTGTTCAATAATATTCCAAACATTTATACCAGCAGATTCAATAAAGATCTTCATTCTTATCTTCCAAAAAAGGTAATATGTACCACAAAACAGTGGATGTCTATCAATACAAGCACCCTCAGAAAAATTATTGCCAGCCATTTGGATCGAAAAGACTTGAATAATTTTCAAGAACCTTGCTCTTGATACCAATTGTTAGAAAAGTAGGCTGAGATCAAGAGGGGGGGTGAATTGATCTTTGAAAAATTTTCGCAATTTACAGATTATCTATTTCAAAGATTAAGTATTTTGACCAATTCTTGAATCAAACATAGCAAAAAATCAAAGTAAAGGCAGTGACAGAATTACAGAGAAAGGTTTAGAAAGATACAACCAAGATTTATACTGGTTCACCCAATCCCAGGGCTACATCCAGTTTCCAGCCAAATTTCAGCTGGGTTCCACTAGATTGAACATTTTACATATTACAACTTCAATCACACACCCAATCTACCACAAGAACCAAAATTCTAGTCCTTGCACCTAAACCTTCACCAAGAACCAATTTTCAATTCTTGAACAACCCTACAGCCAAATTCCAGCCACAGAAACCAGTGCCCACACTTCCAGGCACACACAATACAGAAAAGAAAAGTAAAGAAACAAAGAGAAGAAACTAGAACACCCAAACCAGGTTTATGCAGCTCTGCAAAATAAGTTTCTTCACCAAAAGAATGCAAAAATTGCCTCAAGAAAGAACTTCTAAGAACTTCACAAAACTTGCGCGATTCTCTCTTCAAAGTAGCACTTATGATTGCTTGATTGATTGCCAAAAGATGTATTTAAAATGTTCAAGCAATTTTGTTTATATAGAAGATTTTCCAAACTGCTGATTTATTTAATCTGTTAAAATAATCTTTTAATCTATTAAAAGTCTTGTTTTAATCTGTTAAAAGTTCTTTTAATCTGTTAAAATGTTCTTGATTATTTTCCAGATTTGTTTTAACTGATACGACAACGTTTATATCAATTAAAACGCTTTGTAAAAAATCCTTCAAATTGTTTTAATCGATTGTTTCGCCTTTTAATCGATTAAAATACTACCAAAGGTTTTTCATAAAACTTTCTAAGTGATTTTAATTGATAACAATATGTTTTAATCGATTAAAATACTTTGGAAAAAATCCTCTTAGTTATTTTAATCGATTGAATCGCATTTTAAATGATTAGAATTCTGCCAAAAGATTTCATAAAACTTTCTAAGTTATTTTAACTGATAACATACTTTTTTTAATCGATTAAAACATTCTGGAAAAATCTCTTAGTTGTTTTAATCGATTATTTCGCATTTGTATCGATTAAAATACTGACAGAACAACTTTCAAAACACTTCAAGTTATTTTAATCGATTATTTCGAGTTTGTATCGATTAAAATTCTGCCAGAACACTTTTCAAAATATTCTAAGTCATTTTAATCGATTATTTCAATTCTATATCAGTTAAAATACTGGCAGAAGGTTTTCAAAATCCCTTCTAATGAAAACAATCGATTATTTCGAAAACATATAAGTTAAAAACATGTTACAAAAGTGTTAAGAACATTTTAACTTATAAGGCTCATAAAATATCAGTTAAAACATTTACTTAAAAACCATTTAACAAAATACTTTGTTTTTAACAGTTTAAACACGTTTTAGAGGCATTTTGCAAAATCTTTTTAAATGAAGAAACCTCATGCATCAGAGAGATAAAAATGATTATACCTAAGTAAAGATGCAGACTCACTAATCACTCTATCCTTTTATCTAAGTGACCTTTGGCTGCAACATAGTAGCCTTTGACTTCATTTTGACTTCATCAAATCAACAAGATCTTTTTTTAAGTGATTCAATAAGATCTTCATCACTTTCAACACTAACCGAGGAGTGACCTAGCACACGCATGGTGCATAATTGACATGAACTTTTCTTTTCTCATGCACCAATGACAAGAGAACACACTGCACATGAGTCAGTCAAGGACCCAGTCTAACCACACGTTGACCGAGGAGCTTACGTCTCATAGGCATGGAGTAGAAATGACATGAACTTTGCTTTTCTCATGCCCTGATGACAAGACAGCACACTGCACATGAGTCAGTTAAGGACTCAGTCTGACCACATGCTGACTGAGGAGCTTATGTCTCATAAGCGTGAAGCAGAATTGACATGAACTTTGCTTTTCTCATGCACCGATGACAAGACAACACACTATACATGAGTCAGTCAAGGACCCAGTTTGACTGCACGCTGACCGAGGAGCTTACGTCTCATAGGCATGGAGAAGAACTGAGATGAACTTTACTTTTCTCATGCACCGATGACAAGACAACACACTACACATGAGTCAGTCAAGGATCCAGTCTGACCACATGTTGACTGAGGAGCTTACATCTCATAGGCATGGAGTAGAACTAACATTAACTTTGCTTTTCTCATGCACCGATGACAAGACAACACACTACACATGAGTCAGTCAAGGACCCATTCTGACCACACGCTGACTGAGGAGCTTACGTGACACTCACGTGATAACGAGTTTATTGCCTATAAATTGCATGGAGCATTCAACATTTCTCACTAACAAGTACATTGAGAGATTGAAGAGAGTTTCAATTTTGATAAAGTTTCATACAACAAAATGGTGTTCATTGAAGATTTGAGTGTTTACAATTCATTCAGTGCTGGTGTTAGTTGTGAGGGAGATTATAGTGTGTGCACCATCCCTTTCAAGGGAGTTTCACTTCTTCATTTGAAGAAATGGATCCAATATGAGACAAGTTTTGCAGACTGGAGGCCAATCATGAGGGTGTTCTACTTGAAACCTTCGTTACACGATGTTTGTGTTCAAGAGTGGGTGGAGCTAACAACAAACCTACATGTTGAAGAGATGATACATTGACATATGCAATTTCCTCAACATGTGACTTTGGAATTGGTCGTCAAAATGATGAAGTTTGAGCCACCTAACTTTAAGATTTCCATAAAACAAAGTGAGTGAATACAAGATCCTCTTCATCCTCTACAAGATCAAGCATTTTTAAGTTTGTTGTAAAATGTTAAAACTTTAGAGTAATTCCTGTAGTTGGCTTATGTCCATAAGAACAATGGTAATATTCTTATGTTCATATTATTTATATGCTTGTATTTGTTGACTAATTATATTAATTATATTTAACCACGTTTACCTAAATTCTCTATTATTGCAGGACCCTAATAATAGTATTGTGTCTTCATACTGTCACTCAATGTCGGAGCCACACCCTCTAGTTGTTCCTATATTGGAGGAAGTTGGCTTTGGGGGAGTGGCAAGATTAAGACATCTAAAAGTTGACCACAGTCTAGTCACAACTTTAGTGGAGAGATGGAGACCTGAAACACATACATTTCATCTACCCATAGGTGAATGTAGCATCACATTAGAAGATGTTGCACTACAACTTGGGCTACGAGTGGATGGTCATCCGATTATTGGACCCACAATGCTCGACTAGGAAGAAATGTGTGACATGTACTTGGGAATCATGCCAAGAAAAGGTGAAACCCTCATCGGAGGGATGGTTAAACTAAAGTGGCTAAGAGATAACATGTTGCCATTACCAAAGGAACCATCAGAAGACTAATTGCATGCCCAAGCTAGGGCATATATATTAGGGTTAATCGGAGGTGTTTTGATGCCTGACAAAATAGGTAACAAAGTACACCTCATGTATTTATAGTTATTGACTAATTTATGTAGAACTAAGCGATATAGTTGAGGTTCTGCATGTTTAGCTATTTTGTACAGGGAAATGTGTAAAGCAACTGATGTTAAGACAAAAACAATGGGAGATTGTGTTTCACTATTACAATCATGGGCATGACATCGCATACCACATATTGCACCAATTAGTTGCTTACAACCAACGTATCCATTAGTGTGCAAATGGAGTGGGGCAGGGATTTAAACTTTCAAAATGTACCACACAATGATATGGTTGGGTACCGAGTAAGGATTGATCATATTCAACCTCATCAGGTGAACTCAGTTAACACTTTTATTGTTAAGTATATGTTTTAAATTAATTTTACTAATTACTTACTCATAAATTCATTGTAATTTTTGTGAACACCATATTGAGGGTTAAAAACATCAATAGTACCGGCACAAACATACCAGGATTCACATTTGTGGACATCTTATACAGAAATAATTTGTTTTGCAGTTGTAGAGTGGCATCAGTCTGATCGGGTTAAGTTTCAATTTGGTTTATTTTAGGAAGTCCCTTCACCGCAAAATATAGACAATCTCCACAAAATTGACATGCGGGGGAGGACTGATGAAAATTGGCAAATAAGGCATGCCGAATGGATCAATACATGGATTAATAGATAATTTTGATAAGTTTGAAATTTAATACCTTGCTAAGGAACCCTCTATATAGAAGTATTATCATATAGCTAAAAATATCCATAAAATAATTTTTTTTAATCCCTTCCTGAAAAATCATATATCTTAGTTTCTATTTTTTCTAACTTAAAATCTTTCTGCTAGATAATCTTTTATTGTATATAATATGTAGTGAAAAAAAAGGAGAGAGGATCGAGAAATTTGATTACATTTTGAAGTATATAAGGATTACAATTGTGTAATAACAATTAAAAAAATAAAATATTATCATTATATGATCAATAAAATTAGGTTTTCTCATTTGGACCAATGTATGCACAAATATGAAATTATATACACATGTCATTATTTTATGATATTAATAACCTGAGAAATAATACATATATACTCAAATGAGGCATGAATAAAGCATTTATGTCAAAATAACTTGTTTATTCTCCCCTTTAAACTTGGTGCGACCCACCATTTTTTTTTACAACAAATCAAGGTAATATAAGTTCTTTCTTATAATACCATAATCAATTGTTACTTTTGTGTGGATGTCTTTAAAAAAATAAGAATTTGACCAAAAGATTACCACACGAGATAAAACAATTTTATTTGCCAAATAGATAACATTACAATTTAAGGAAGAAATAACCAAGACAATACAGGCAATATTCAAATATTCTTCTTCATTAATTTGGGTTTTGTTTCCATTTATAGTAAAAATAATTGTTTTTAGATTGTTTAATTTGAGTGATATTCATAGGATTAATATTTTGTATATAAAAAAATATTAACAATCTTACCACTTTGTTTGACATATATCATAATTGTAACTAGGGCATATATCTTTTCACTTTGTTTAATAATGAAGACCTCTTTTTTAGGTCTGGATTTGTATTTCATTTTTGTCATCATATTATACTTTTGAATGAGTATTAAAAATTCATTAAGATTGAATAATAAAGAGAACTCTAATTTCTTTCTACATGAAATTTTTATTTATTTTCTCCATTTAGAGGTTTCACATGATTTAAGATGTAAAGAATTATCATCATTCTAATATTAACTTAGAAATATAAACCACAATAAATATATATTTCGATTCTTTGATAGAAATTATTATTCTTTAATTCCTTGAAAATTTGATAAGATGATATAGAAAATCAAGACTCATGATTTATCACTACTAGAAAAATGGTTAATAGTGACCGAAATTAGTAACCGAAAAATTCGATCATCGATAGTAACCGAATCAATGACCGATTTCTGTTTTATATTTAGTGACTCGATTTAGTGACTAAAATTTCAGTCACGAAAATCGGTCAATCGGTCACTGATTCGGTCACTACTAGAAAAATGGTTAATAGTGATTGAAATTAGTGATCGAAAAATTCAGTTACTAATAGTAATCTGAATCGATGATCGATTTCTCTTTTTATATATAGTGACTGATTTAGTGACTAAAATTTCAGTCACTAAACAAATAATTATAAATTAGTGACTATTTTTTATTTATATAAATAATTTTTAAAAATATTTTAATAATATATCAAATATAAATCTACTTAATAATTTAAAATAATTGATAAAAATTTTAATAACATTATAAAAATTTAAAAAATAGTTTATTAACTTATTAAATAATTTAGTAATATAGTATGTAAATAAAAAAATTAAAATTAATTATTAAATTAATTACCGATTCAATCATTAAAATAATTATTAATTTAATCTCTTTTATATATATAATTAATGATTAAATTAATTATTAGTTTAGTCTCTTTTTGTATATATATATATATATATATATTACTTTTATGTTAATAAAAATGTATTTCAATGTATTTATAAAAAAATTAAAATTATTTTAATTATTGAATTGATATTTCAAATTTATATTAATATTTTAAATAATTTAGTAATTGGATAAATATTTTAAGTTTATATTAGTATTTTTATAAAAGTGTAAAGATTAAGTGAACTTATTTTAAAATTTAATTAAACATAATAATATAATATACTATTAACCATAAATATGCGAAGATTTAGTTAGAAATTAATTTTAAGTTTTATCGTTTTTATTTAAAAAATTGTTAAAAAAATCAAAATAATTAATTAAAATAAAGAATTTTAATTTAATAAATGTGTTAATATTATTAGTTATTGGAGAATTAAATTTATAATAATAATTATATAAAATTATAGAATTAATAAAATTTAAATTATTGGTATTTTTTTAATCATGAAGCTAAAATTTGATAATATTAATAAATTAAAATAAAAAAAAATAAAAAATTATATATATATCACTTTAATTATTTTAATTAAAAATAATTTCATTAAAAAACTAATATTTGAAAATAAAAATGCAAAAGTATATAGTTTTTTCTTTTATTTAATTATATTTTTTATTTTTTACTTTTTGGGTTTTAGACCATAACAACAATTTAATTGCTCTAATTTCCACAAAAATATATAATTTCTCTTATTAACAAATAAATTATATTTATATACAAATAAATATATATCCGTGTAAATATATAAATATAAAATATATAAATACAAATATATTTATATATTTTGATATTTTTATATATTTATATGTTCGATGTGAGGATCACGCTAGAGGGTGAAAGTGTGTGTCGAGTGAGTTTTCAAAATTTGATGTCAAATTTGTGAGCGAGTCTCTTTATATGGATTTGTAATTTAATGATAGAATATAATCTTTGTAATTTATTTATATAATGATATAAAATAATTGTTTTCTTTTTTTATTTTAATTTTATTTTAATTTATTCTTTTTATCTTTTTTTTTCTTCTATTATTTAATTAAAATTCTTATATTAAAATAATTTTTCATTATTAAAAATAATTAAATATTTATTTTTAAAATTATTTTTTAAAATTATTTAATTTAACAAATTATTATGAATTAATCTATGTCTGGAAAAAAATAATTATTAAAAGATGATTTTGATTAATTTATAATAATATATGTTAGGAAAAAATTGTTCTATTAATAATCATAATTAGATTAATTTATAATAATTTGTTAAATTAAATAATTTTAAAAATAAATATATAATTATTTTTAATATTGAAAAAATTATTTTAATATAAGAATTTTAATTAAATAATAGAAGAAAAAAATATAAGAAGAATAAATTAAAATAAAATAAAAATAAATAAAGAAAAAATTATTTTATATCATTATATAAATAAATTATAAAGATTATATTGTGTCATTAAATTATAATCTCATATAAAGAGACCAGCTCACAAATTTGACATCAAATTTTAAAAATCTACTCGACACACTTTCACCTTCGAGCGTGCCCTCACATCCAACATATATATATATATATATATATATATATATATATATATTTGTATTTATATATTTTATATTTATATATTTACATGAGATATAATTTATTTGTATATAAATATAATTTATTTGTAAACTATTATAAAAAATTTATAGTAGCTAAGTGGTTGGAGTATCGGTCTCTAACTCTAAGATGCTCGGGTCGAATCTTACCAAGAATAATTCTTTCAATCTAGTTATAAAAAAATATTTTTAATGTTTTTGTTAGTGACCGAAAATTCGGCCACTATTTGATGTTTTTGTTGTAGTGTATGTGGATAGGAAAAGTTTTATCTTGTCTCATGCTGGGTGCTAAATATTCTTACTAGAAAACTATAATAAGCTTGGAGAGGTCGATTTGGACAACTACAACTTTGAAATCTATTGGGTCGAACTTTATTGAATATTTGAAAGAAAATAAGGTCCACCTTTATAGACACTCTAATGTTGTTAGTATAATAAAATAAGAATATAGTTATAGTAGAGAAGTCTCTAATATAAGAAAATGAGAATATAGAGATAGTAAAGAAGTATGTGAATGATAATAAAATATAAATGATAGAATTTATAAGTATCTTGCTAGGATATTTTGGCAGCAAATTATACCTCTTTTTAATATAATATTATGTGTGATTATGAATATTTATTGTATGATATTATCATAAGTATAGAGAATATTTTCGTTACGTAAAAGTGTCATGATTTTGGTAGGGATTGAAAAACGGAAAGTCCACCTTGTGTTTGGCACCCTCTACCTCTAGCGCGCCAAAAACTGAGTGGGGTGGGTTGGTCCACCATATTTAGGATAGGTTAGAGACCCCAACCTATCTCACTAGAGGGCAGATTAACTTATTAGCGGGTCAGTCTAATAATATTTTTTTATATATTTAAATATACCATTAATTATATGAATAATGTTTAAGTTTTTATTTATTAATTAATATTTCATTAAATAAATTGAAAAATTTACTATACTTGTATCTTAAAATATTTAATTATAATTAATAATTTAAACTAAATTGATTAATGTTTATAATTTACATTATAGTATTATAATATATTTGTATATTTTAACACCATGAAATAAAAAATATAATATGTTTAATTATAATCCTTTTTTATTTTAATTTTAACATATAAATATTTTTTCAAAAACGAATCAATAGGTCAATTCATCTTGTTATTAGCTAGCTGAAATTGGCGGGACGTGTCAAAATGGACTGGTGGCTTAAAATTATCAAAATGTCCCGTTATTCTTTAGCGGACTAGGAACCTGCCAAGTCTAACCTATTTTAATTAAAATCTAGACAACTATATATATTAATTAAATTGAACATATATGTATTTAAGGAAAAAATATTACCTCCAAAAATTGATTAATAAAAATTGATAACTTGAAAAATATTTTAATTTAAAATAAAAATATATTATTTTAAATTAATATAAATCATAGAGATATTTTCATCAATCTCATATTTAAACAAATGTGAATCATTTGTAAATTTTAAAATATAATATAGTTTTTTCTTTAATATACAAACTTAATTTTATATGGAATAGAGTACGGAGACCAGAACAATAAAATAAACTTATACTAGAATTAGAAAATAGTATAAAATATTTTTAATATAGAAAGTTATGTAAGAACAAGGAAAATAAACATATAATACGAATAAGGAATTAATATTTTTTTAATGTAGAAACTAGGATTTAAATGGAGCATAATATGGATCCAAGAAGGAAGAAATAAATAGAATCAATAAATTAGTCCTACATGGAAAAATGACACAAGAAATAAATAAGAAAGAAAGTTAATAATCATTACATGGGTGTTGTTAGAATTAGAATAATGCTTGGATATTATAAGCTATGTGATATGTGGTGAGAACGGTTTCTGCAATGGTGTAACGTGTTTTCCCGTGATAGTTTGGGTTGGTGTAATGTTGTGTTGTTTGATTTGGTTTGGTTTTGCCTTAGTTTTTTAAGTTTGTGTTGTTATAAAAGATAAAGGTGGTTGGGTTATTTTTTATAAACTCATTCGTAGTAAATGTTTCCGTTTTATTTTTATTATGTCATTTTAATATTAAATATAATATTAAACATTATTTTATGTTTTAATTTTATTTAATAATTATAATTTTGTTAGAATAGTTTTCTACTATATAAAAAATGAACTAGATTAATTGAATTTTACATTTTTTAATAAAATGTAAATTTAATAAATTTTATATTTTTCACTTTTATTTTTGGATTAAGTTTCCTAATAATTTATATGATGTTAAAAATTAATTGTGATGAAAAGTTGTAAATATGCTATATTATTGGGATCATAACCATTTATACAATTGTATGAATGACTATATATATATATATTTTTTTCTTTTCATGATGTGATCTAACGTGTTTCATTCTTAAGCGCGTTTCTTTAATTGATGATTTATTTTTTCTTTTTGTAATAAAATATATTTGAAATTAAATAATTATTATTCCGTCTTTTCGAAAAAAAAAACTATTAGTAATGCACTTAAAAGTTACTTTAAACTTAAATTGATTATTTAAAAAAACAAAATGTAAAACAAAATTTTGTTCATTTAAAAAACAAAATTTAAGTGTTTTTCGAGGATGGTTAAATTTAAAAAATAAATTACTTATTTTTTAAAAATTTCTCCAATAAAAGTGAATGGTTATTTTTCAATAAAAAACACACGAAGTTAAATAGATTTATCAAATGTTTAAAAGAACCTTTACAAAAATTTATTTAGGATTATAAAAAGTAAGAGAATTTATATTTATCTTCTTTAAAGTTATGTTAAATAATACTCATATTTCCTCTAATTTTAAAATAGTTACTTAGCTTCATTAAATTTTAACAAAATCAAAATCACACATCTTATTTTTAAAATACATTTACTTTTCATATGGTTTTAATAGAATGAGATCAATCTCTTTTATTGTTTTAATAAAATATACTCACCTCTTTTATTTTATTTAAAATAACACATTAACTACAATTAAATGTTTATTATAAATAAAGTATGTTTCAAAATTATTTGTTTAAAATTTAATATATATCATTTAAATAAAAGGGAAGTAAGTATTATTTTATAAAAAATATAAAATAAATGGGTTTTCTTTTATTAAAAATATAAGAAAGATAAATTGTTACTTTCTAAGAAAAATTAAGGAGATAAATATAAAACTAAAAAAATAATAAATGTCATTATTATAACGTCATATAACATAAATGAAAATTTTATAAATAAAACTTAATTCATTTAAAAATTATTTATATTTACTAATAGCTTTAATAATCTCCACATGTAAATTTTATAAATAAACTCTCAGAACTTTCTTCGAGTTCAACTTCATTAAAAATGCCTATATTTTTGTTACTAACATGTTATTTAAATGGGTAATTCGCATTACTATGTCTATACAAAATGGCTTAGTATCAAGTTATTCAATCATAGCGTCCACTGAGACCTAAAAGGTTAAAAGATAAATGGTTTTCTAGAGAAAGAAATTATTTTTCAAAATAAATAATTTTTTTATCTTTTTTTAATATTATGTTGTTTATAATATTTATATTTTTTCTCTTATTAAATATAGTTTGGTGTCCTTAATATTTGAGTTATTTATTTATTTATTTATTTAAATAAAATCTATAATTTAATAATAATTTTTAAATATAAATATTTTATTTTTTGGTGTCCTTAATATTTGAGTTATTTATTTATTTATTTATTTAAATAAAATCTATAATTTAATAATAATTTTTAAATATAAATATTTTATTTTATTTCTTTATTTTTTATATGAATAAGGATCCAGATTCCCCTCACTGTACGGAGTTAGGAGCGAAATTGTTAGTGAAAAATATTATAATTTAAAAAGTTATTATTATAATTTATATATTTAAAAATAATAAATATAATTTAAAAAGATAATATTTCACAAAAAACATGACACATGTAGAAAATGTAAAGAAGTTTGACTTTCACCTTAGAGGACATCATTTTGAGGTACAAATGGACAACTCTTCATTCCCGAATTTTAAGAATAAGATGCCTCCTAATCCTTAGATTCTCCGGCTAATGGACTGATTTTCCAGATATGATTTTACTGTTAAGCACATTAAAGGAAGTCTAAACACAGTCCTTGACTTTTTGTCCAGACCCAAAAAGACTGTCCAATTAATAATTGACACTCATAGTCTCCCTCTTATCTTTATGGTCAAACTTCTCTCCAACAAAGTCAAGACCATTAAAGTATATCCACCCGGTTTAAACCCAACTACTGTTAGAATCGCGTAGTAGAATGTTTGCGTGAACGGATAAAAACCAAGAGGGGTGAATTGGTTTCTTAACAAAAATTAGGTTTTAAAAATTTTCCCCAAATTTTACCGATTAAAATGCTGTGTAAACGTAAATAGGATAAAGATAGAGTCTTACACAGAAGATTTATACTGATTCGGATCAAAAGACCCTACGTCCAGTTGCTAATCACTCAAACAGAGGATTAACGTTATCACTATAATCAAAGTTATTACAAACAGATAACAATGTAAAAGATAGAGTAATGAAAACACCTCTCTTGAGTCACACAATAGATGAAGAACAACTTTCCCTAGAGACGGCACAACACACAATCCACTAAGAACTCCACTTAGTGATTCTTATCGCTTCTAGCCCACACTAGATACCAAAAGCACCTTTTTCCTCCAACAAACAGTTCTCTGGCAACCACAGCTCTTAACTTTTGTTTGAAAAAGGTTGTTCAATTTTCTGAGAGCCTTAGAGAACCTGAAGTAGATGAATTAGGATTTGGGAATTGGGGATTTTCGAAACTTGGTGTATTGGGAGTAGGGTTTTCGAAAATTGGTTTAATTTGAAGTTCAAAATGCATATCTGGCTGAAATAATCGATTATCTCAAGTGTTAATTGATTATTACAGAACCAAATTCAACAGAACCCCAAAACGCACTGGTTTAATCGATTATTTGCCCTGTTAATCGATTATCACAGTGAGCTGATACAGAAAATGGTTTTTCTCACTGTAATAATCAATTATTTGGTCTTTTAATCGATTAAACCCGTGGCTTTTTGATAAATATGAGTTTTTGAAGCTTTTAAAGAGTAGACTATGTACCGGCTATCTTAGACTCTAATATTACAGACTCAAAGTAATCAAAACAGAGTTATTACACAAGAATACAAGTCTTCAACTCTCTAAGTTCTTTGCTCTTGAATCATCATCAAAATCAACAATCTTCATGTCCATGTAAGTTCAACATCAAGTCCTTGTATTTTCAACAATCTCCCCCTTTTTGATGATGATCAAAATTTTCTTTTAAATCCTTGTAATAACCTGTTTTATCTGTTACACTAACAAACACATTAAACATACCAGATAATATTTAAATTTAATCATAAGAGGCTTAGGCTTTAAATATTTCTCCCCCTATTTTGATTATGATCAAAAAATTAAGAGTTCCCCCTCAAAATATGCATAATATAGAAAATAGCTCCCCCTCAATTTATGCATAACACAAATACAAAACTTTTATTTCATTAATTGAAAGAAATTTACAACACAAGAAATGAAAGTAATATTAAAATTCTTCACTATCGCTATGAAAGTGAGCATCAAATTTATTTTCTAAGTGACACACTTTATCATCTACGTCAGAGATATGGCGAATGATTTCCTCATATCGTACTCCAGAAAGAGTGAAGAATGCCTGCATCCTCTGTTTCATATCAGATAACATGTCTTCCACAGATTAACGGGTTTCAGGATGAGCAGAAGAAGTTTCAGCACTTTGAATCTGATCAAAGGAAAACTCAGCAGCAAGAGGCATATCTTCATCAGAATCTTCATCATCTGCATCTATGTTTGGAACATCATCCTTGTGAACAAAAGTATTATTGACACGCACCATTTGGAGTTGGGTTAATGTGCTGTCCAGCATGTAGTTTAAGTTTGTCGTTCAAAATGTTTGTTCACCTTCGGCATTCACTCCTTTGTATTCAAGAATGCGAGAAATAAGGAGGGCATATGGAATTTTGAAGGTGGGATGACGTTTGGCTTTCAACATAGTCATGGTGACGAGGCTGCCCCAATCTAGTGGCTCATTATTCATTATTGCATGAATAATGCGAAGATCTATTGAAGAGCATTGGGCATGATTGGTTGCCTGGGGACATAGGATCCAGACGAGTAAATGCAAGAGCATGCGTTCCTCCTTCTTCAAAGGTCCAGCTAGAAGGAGACGCCCAATCTCCATGGAAGGGTTACGAAGAAAAGAACGGTAAGTCATGATCCTGTCAAAGTCATCTAACTCACCAAAAACGTTAATAACATCATCTCTTATAGGAAAATGTTCAACATTTTCTCAAATATCATCATCAAGAATAATGGATACTCCCTTAATACGAGAGGTAGCTACTTGATCTCTAAATTTAAAGCGAGAGTAAAATACCCTAACTAAGTCAGGATAGTATGTACCTTGCATTTGGATAAAAGGGAGAACTCCTTGAATTTCAAGAAGATTAGGAAAATTAAATCTCCTATTGATCAATTGATCACCAATAAGGAATTTGGGAGTGATAATACCTTGTTCCTTCCAAAAAGTCAGAAATTCCTGTCGGCCCTCAGCATCAGAGATCCATCCTTCAACAGAATTAGGACGGGGATGAGATGCAGGTGCAAATCTTCTTCTGGTGGAAATTTTAGCACGAGAAGATGAGGTAATTGTAGAATTAGAGGAGTAACAAGAAATATTAGGAAGACAAGTGATGTTAGAAGAAGGCAAGAATGATAGAATGAAGCAAGAAAGCTTGGATTCAAGAGTGAGAGGTGTGGAGAAGTGAAATGGAGGTTCCTATTTATAACCAAACATCTCCAACGGTCATATGGGAGTGTATGGGGGCCAAGAGAGCCATTGGCAATGGCTAGAAAACTAAACCAACCAGGTTTAATCGATTAAAGCTTGAATTAATCGATTAAACCAGTAACATACCCCTTTAATCGATTAATTCAAGCAGTTAATCGATTAACACTGTATTTAATCAATTATCTGATGTGTTAATCGATTAATCCAGTGAGAAATGTCATATTTTGGACGTCTTGGGTGCAAATAATCGATTATAACTTCAAATAATCGATTATTCCAGAGAGTTCATCAAATTTTTGAGGTTAAGACACATGATAATCTATTAACACCCTACATAATGGATTATAACATTACAACCATCCAAAAACTGTCTAATTAAGTAGAATTTAAGTTATTTCTAATATCCCTAAGTCTCTTCTAAGTTCATAAAATCTATCCTTGGGTAGAGGCTTAGTAAATATATCTGCTAATTGATGCTTTGTATCAACGTACTCTATTTTACAGTTTTCTTTGCTAATATGATCTCTTAAGAAATGATGTCTAATTTCTATATGCTTAGTCCTAGAGTGCATTACTGGATTCTTAGTAAGATTAATTGCACTCGTATTATCACACATTAAAGGTATGTCATTCAGAAATATACTATAATCTTCTAACTGTTGTTTCATCCACAGAATTTGAGCACAACAATTACCAGCTGCAATATATTCAGCTTCAGTGGTAGATAAAGCAACACATGCCTGTTTCTTAGAATGCCAAGATACTAAGAATGAACCTAACAAATGACATGTCCCACTAGTACTCTTTCTATCAATTTTGCATCCACCATAATCAGCATCAGAATATCCTATTAAACTAGTACAAGCATCAGATGGATACCATAAGCCAAAACCAGTAGTTCCTTTTAAATATTTTAAAATATGTTTTACTACAATTAGGTGAGATTCTTTTGGACAAGCCTGAAATCTAGCACACACACAAACAAAATGCATAATATCAGGTCTACTAGCAGTTAAGTATAACAGTGAACCTATCATACCTCTATACATAGATTGATTAACTTCCAAACCTGATTCATCCTTGTCTAGATAGCATGAAGTTCCCATGGGTGTGTTAGCTTCCTTTGAGGTGTCCATTCCAAACTTTTTAAGGATCTCTTTGCAGTATTTGGTTTGAGAGATGAAAATGGCATCTTTAAGTTGCTTGATTTGTAGTCCAAGGAAGAATGTCAATTCTCCCATCATAGACATTTCAAACTCTCCCTGCATTATCTTAGCAAATTCTACACATAACGAATTATCAGTTGATCCAAAAATAATATCATCAACATATATACCTAGACCAATAAGATATGCTCTTTTACTTTCTTTATAAACAGAGTAGAATCAATTTTTCCTCTAGTAAAATCATTTGAAGTTAGGAAACTACTTAGCCTCTCATACCAAGATCTAGGAGCTTGTTTCAACCCATATAAAGCTTTCTTTAATTTAAAAATATGATTAGGATAACTAAAATCTTCAAATCTAGGGGGTTGCTCCACATAAACTTCTTCTTTAATAAAACCATTCAAAAATTCACTCTTAACATCCATTTGATATAATTTAAATTTCATCAAAGATGCAGAAGCAAGAAGTAGGCGTATAGCCTCTAACCTGGCAACAGGAGCATAAGTTTCATCATAGTCTATACCTTCCTCCTGACAATAGTCTTTGGCAACAAGTCTGGCTTTATTCTTTGTTATGTTTCCATCTTCATCAAGTTTATTTCTAAATACCCATTTGGTTCCAATAACTTGATGTGATTCTTCCCTTGGGATTAATTCCCAGACTTGATTCCTTTCAAATTGGTTAAGTTCTTCTTGCATAGCTATGCACCATTGTTCATCTTTAAGTGCTTCCTCCACATTTTTGGGTTCTATCTGAGACACAAAAGCTACAGACATACAGAAATTAGTCATATTTCTTGTTCTTACCCCTTTTGAAATATCACCAATGATATTGTCCATTGAGAGTCCTCTTGGTGATTGTCATTCTTTTGCTAATTCAGGTGTTTGAGAAGGCTCATTTTCTTCCAAATATAATTCATCAAGAGCCTCTCTTATATATTCATCATCACCTGCAAGTTCTTTATTTGACTCAAGAGGATTTCCCCCAAGGTCTACAATCTCATCAAAAGTAACATGAATAGATTCTTCAATATTCAAAGTTCTTCTATTAAACACCCTGTAAGCCTTACTAGTTAATGAATAACCTAAGAAAATGCCCTCATCAGCTTTAGAGTCAAATTTTCCTAAGTTATCCTTTCCATTATTTAACACAAAACACTTACATCCAAAAATTTTCAAATGAGAAACATTAGGCTTTCTACCATTAAACAATTCATAAGGAGTAGATTTAATAATTGACCTAATGAGCATTCTATTCAAAACATAACATGCAGTACTAATCGCATTAGCCCAAAAATATTTAGGAACATTAGATTCATTTAACATAGTTCTAGCAAGTTCCTCTAATGACCTATTTTTCCTTTCAACTACACCATTTTGTTGGGGAGTCCTAGGAGTAGAAAAGTTATGTAATATTCTATTTTCTTCACAATAGCTTTCAAACTTTTCATTTTGAAACTCACCACCATGGTCACTTCTTAAAACTTTAATTCTTAAGTCTTTCTCATTTTGAATTTTTTTTGCAAATTTTCTAAAGACTTTAAAAGCTTCACTTTTCATAGTTAGGAAAAATGTCCAAGTATACCTAGAGTAATCATCAACAATCACAAGGCCATAATAATTTCCACCAAAGCTCTTTATCCTAGAAGGTCCAAATAAATCTAAATGTAATAATTCTAGGGGTTTTGAAGTGGAAATGACATTCTTTGATTTAAATGATGATTTTACTTGTTTACCCTTTTGACATGCATCACACAATCTATCTTTTTCAAATTTTAATCTAGGCAAACCAATAACTAAATCTTTTGAAATCAATTTATTCAAATGATGCATATTTATATGAACAGCTCTCTTATGCCATAACCAAGGGTTCTCTTCCTTAGCAACTAAGCATGTTATACTAGAATCATGTAAACAATCTAAATCAATCAAATATATGTTGTTATGCCTAATGCCTTTTAATTCTACATTTTCGGAATCTATCAAATGTATGGTGCAAAATTTACTTTCAAAAATTACCTTAAATCCTTTGTCACATAGTTGACTTATGCTAAGGAGATTATGCTTTAGTCCATCAACAAGTAGCACATCCTTAATCTCCAAAGTGTTTGCACCACCTATGTTTCCAATTCCAAGAATCTTCCCTTTGTTGTTGTCCCCATAAGTTACATATCCTTGTTCCTTAGCTTTGAAACTCACAAATTTAGTTTTATCACCGGTCATATGCTTTGAGCATCCACTATCAAGATACCACATAGACTTCTTAGATTTGGAAGTTTCATACAAAACAAGAACATAGTAAACTTAGGTCCCCATAACTTTTGGGTCCTTAGGGTTAGAGACAAATAAATTATTTAACAATAGGAACCCAAATATATTTACCTTTAGGAACACCAAAATGTTTAATTTTACATTTATTTGAAGTATGACCATGTTTCATACAATAAAAGCATGCATTTGATGTAACTTTAGAATATGATGAATTTTTAACCATAGATGTTCTAGTCCCTTTTTCTACCCATACTCTTTTATTTTTCCTTTTAGACTTTTTCAAAGGAACTTGTTGATTTACACTATTTTGAGCAAACACTATTTCATGCTTCTTAAGATCATCTATTTCCTTTTCGGCTTTGTCTAGCAAATGGTTAAGAATATCTATGCCATATTCATGCTCTTTACAATTTGCACATGCCAAGTTCTTATCATTATCCTCATCTAAACATACAATTTTCGTATTTAATAACTCCTTTTCTTCTAAACATGCAATTTTCATTTTTAAGGACTCAATTTCCTTTTCGGATCTACTTAGATTCTTCTTTACAACTTTATATTCATTTTTCAAATTCTTAAACGCACTAAATAATTCATTATATGCATTTTGCAGTTCATCATGGTCATTATCATCATCACTAGAAGATGAGTCAGAATCACTTACCTCAAAATTGGAAGATATGTTGTCATTTGCCATTAAGCAAATATTTGCTTCTACTTCCGAGTCACTTGATTCCGAACTTGAATCACTGTTGTCCCAAGCAATATAAGCTTTCTTCTTGAAGACCTTTTTGCCTTTTTTTTCATCGTTCTTCTTGTTTGGGCATTCGGTCTTTACATGCCCTGCTTCACCACAACCATAACATTTTATATTTACGGAAGTACTTTCTCTTACCTTTCCCTTACCTTTGAATGGATGCCTTCCTTTTGCTTTCATGAATTTGGTGAACTTCTTAATCATAAGACTCAATTCTTCTTCTTCGTTCTCCGAGTCTTCTTCTTCCTTTTTATTTTTACCTTTGGAAATTTCGGTTTTGAAGGCTAGGTTCTTCTTTTGGTATTGACCTTCTTCCTCATTTAGCCTTCCAAGTTCAAGCTCATGCTCTCTAAGCTTTCCAAAGAGCGCCGCCATAGACATTGTGGAAAGATTTTGTGACTCCGAGATGGTCATCACCTTAGGTTGCCATTTCCTATGCAAAGATTTTAAGATTTTAACATTTAATTCATCAACGTCAAAAATTTTACCTAATCCAGTGAGATGATTCACAATATGAGTGAAACGTTTTTGAACGTCAAATATCGTTTCGCCTTGTTGCATCCGGAACATCTCGTATTCTTGGATTAGAGAATTTTTCCGTGCTCTTTTAACGTCGTCGGTACCTTCGTGGGTCACTCTTAGCATTTCCCACATTTCCTGAGCACTTTTACACACAGAAATCCTGTAAAACTCGTCAAGGGTTAGAGCAGATGAAATTATATTTCTAGCCCTAACGTCAAATTGTGCTTTTCTGTTTTCTTCTGCAGTCCATCTAGAAAAAGGTTTGGGAACTTCTACATCATTTTCAGTAACTTTAGGAACAAATAGACCGTTTAAAACAGCGTCCCAAACGCCTCTATCAACAGACTCTAAAAAGATTTGCATTCTTACCTTCCAGAAAGGATAATTTTGACCCGCAAAAAGTGGGGGTCTGTTGATAGACGCACCTTCGGCAAAAGTTTGATTTTGTCCGGCCATTTTTCGAAAAATTTGAATGACTATCAAAGCAAGCTCTGATACCACTTGTTAGAATCGCGCAGCACAATGTTCGCGTGGTCGGACAAACACCAAGAGGGGGGTGAATTGGTTTCTTAACAAAAATTAGGTTTTCAAAATTTTCCCCAAATTTTAAAGATTAAAAACTGTGTAAATGTAAATAGAGAAAGAGATAGAGTCTTACACAGGAGATTTATACTGGTTCGGATCAAAAGACCCTACGTCCAGTTGCTAATCACTCAAACAGAGGATTAACGCTGTCACTATAATCACAGTTGTTACAAACAGATTACAATTGAACAAGACAAAGTAAAGAAAACACCTCTCTTGAAATCCACAAGAGATGAAGAACAACTTTCCCTAGAGACGGCACAACACACAATCCACTAAGAACTCCACTCAGTGATTCTTATCGCTTCTACCCCACACCAGGTTCCAAAAACCCTTTTTTCTTGCAACAAACAGTTCTCTAGCACTCACAACACTTAACTTTTGTATGAAAAAGGTTGTTCTTTATTTCTGAGTGCCATAGAGATGCTTAAGTAGAGAAATTAGGGTTTTGGAATTGGGATTTTTGAAACTAGGGTTCTTGGAAATAGGGTTTTCGAAAATAGGGTTGATTTGAAGTTAAAATTCGAAATCTGACTGAAATAATCGATTAAATGGAGTGTTAATCGATTATTACAGAGCCAAAATCAACAGAACCCCAAAACTCTCTGTTTTAATCGATTAAATGACCTGTTAATCGATTAACAGGCCAGTTAATCGATTAACAGGGGTGTTAATCAATTAAACCAGTGAGCAGATACAGAAAATGGTTTTTCTCACTGTTTTAATCGATTATTTCATCAATTAATTGATTAAAGCCGAGCCTCTTTGATAAATTTGAGCTTTTTGAAGCTTCTAAGGTGAAAACTATGTACCGGCTATCTCAAACTCTAATATTACATACTCAATCTAATCAAAACAGAGTTATTACACTACAAAACAAGTCTTCAACTCTTTAAGTCTTGTGTTCTTGAATCATCATCAAAATCAACAAACTTCATGTCCATCAAGTCTAACATCAAGTCCTTGAATGTTCAACAAATTTGAGTCTCATGATAAAGAAATTTACAAAGTTCATGAAAGCCAAAGGGAAGCAACCCTTCAAAGGTAAGGGAAAGGTAAGAGAAAGTTCTTCCTTAAATATTAAATGTTATGGTTGTGGTGAAACAGGACATGTAAAAACCGATTATCCAAATAAGAAAAATGAAGATCATAAAGGCGAGAAATTCTTCAAGAAGAAAGCCTACATTGCTTGGGATGATAGTGACTCAAGTTCGGAGTCAAGCGATTTGGAAATTGAAGCAAACATTTGCTTGATGTCAAATGACAACATCTCTTCCGATTTTGAGGTTAGTGATTCTGAATCTTCCTCAAGTGATGATGAAAATGATTATAATGCTTTACAAAATGCATATGGAGAATTGTTTACTACTTTTAAGGACTTGAAAAATGAATATAAATCTGTGAAAAAGTGTTTGAATAAATCCGAAAAAGAGGTGGAATCCTTGAAAACGAAATTTGTATGTTTAGAGGAAAAAAATAATAAAAATATAGAATGTGCATCATGTAAAGAGTATGAACATGATATTGATATACTTAGACACTTGCTTCATAAAGCTAAGAAAGAAATAAGTGATAGTTATAAGGATAAGGCCATTGTTCAAAATAGAGAAAATTATCATGTTCCATTGAAAAAGCCTAAAACTAAAAATAGAAGAGTATGGGTTGAAAAAGGAACTAAAACTTCAAAAGTTAGAAATATATCATATTCAAAGATTACATCCAATGCATGCTTTTATTGTATGAAACATGGTCATACTTCAAATAGGTGTACAATTAAACATTTTGGTGTGCCTAAAGGAAAATATATTTGGGTTCCTATAGTGAAATAATTTGATTGTCTCTAACCCCAAGGACCCAAAAGTTATGGGGACCTAAGATTATCATGTTCTTGTTTTGTAGGAAACTTCCAAATCCAAGAAGTCTATGTGGTATCTTGACATTGGATGTTCAAAACATGTGACCGGAGACAAAACGAAATTTGTGAGTTTCAAAGCTAAAGAACAAGGATATGTAACCTATGGAGACAACAACAAAGGGAGAATACTTGGAACTGGAAACATTGGTGGTGAAAATACTTTGGAGATAAAGGATGTGCTTCTTGTTGATGGGCTAAAGCATAATCTCCTAAGTATAAGTCAACTTTGTGACAAAGGATTCAAGGTAATCTTTGAAAGTAAGTTTTGTACCATACATTTAAAGGATTCTGAAAATATAGCATTGAAAGGCATTAGGCATAATAATATCTATTTGATTGATTTGGATTGTGTACCTAATACTAGTATAACATGCTTAGTTGCTAAGGAAGAAAATCCATGGTTATGGCATAAGAGAGCGACTCATATAAACATGCATCAATTAAACAAACTAATATCAAAGAACCTAGTTGTTGGTTTGCCTAAGTTAAAATTTGAAAAAGATAGGTTATGTGATGCATGTCAAAAAGATAAACAAGTGAAATCATCCTTTAAATCTAAGAATGTTATTTCCACATAAAAACCTTTAGAATTATTACACTTAGATTTATTTGGTCCATCTAGGATAAAAAGTTTTGGTGGAAATTATTATGCTCTTGTAATTGTTGATGATTTTTCTAAATATACTTGGACATTTTTCTTAACATTATAAAGTGAAGCTTTTAAGGTCTTTAGGAAGTTTGCCAAGCAAATCCAAAATGAGAAAGACTTAAGAATTAAGGTGTTAAGAAGTGACCATGGTGGAGAGTTTCAAAATGAATGGTTTGAAAATTATTGTGAGGAAAATGGTATTTTGCATAATTTTTCTGCACCTAGGACTCCCCAACAAAATGGTGTAGTAGAAAGGAAAAATAGGTCACTAGAGGAACTTGTTAGAACAATGTGGAATGAATCAAATGTTCCTAAGTATTTTTGGGCTGATGCTGTAAGTACTTCATGTTATGTATTGAATAGGATGCTTATAAGGTCAATCATAAAATTAACTCCTTATGAATTGTTAAATGGTAGGAAGCCTAATGTTGCTCATTTAAAAATATTTGGATGTAAATGCTTTGTTTTAAATAATGGAAAAGATAACTTAGGAAAATTTGACTCAAAAGATGATGAGGACATTTTCTTAGGTTATTCACTAACTAGCAAAGCATATAAAGTGTTCAATAGAAGAACTTTAAATATTGAAGAATCTGTACATGTCACCTTTGATGAAATTGTAGACCTTGAGGGAAATCCTCTTGAGTCAAATAAATAATTTGCAGGTGATGATGAGTACATAAGAGAAGTTCTAGAAGAAATGTACTTAAATGAGAATGAGTCATCTCAACCAACTGAATTGGCCAAAGAGTGGCAACCACCAAGAGGACTTTCAATGGACAATATAATTGGTGATATCTCAAAAGGATTAAGAGCTAGAAATATGACAAATTTCTGTATGTCTGTAGCTTTTGTTTCACAGATAGAGCCCAAAAGTGTTGAAGAAGCTCTTAAAGATGACCAATGGTGCATAGCAATGCCAGAAGAACTTAATCAATTTGAAAGAAATCAAGCCTGGGAATTAATTCCAAGAGAAGAATCTCATCAAGTGATTGGAACAAAATGGGTATTTAGAAACAAACTTGATGAAGATGGAAATATAACAAAGAACAAAGTCACACTTGTTGCCAAAGGTTACTATCAAGAGGAAGGTATTGATTATGACGAAACTTATGCTCCTCTTGCCAGGTTAGAGGCTATACGCCTACTTCTTGCTTATGCCTCATTGATAAAATTTAAACTTTATCAAATGGATGTTAAAAGTGCATTTTTGAATGGATTTATCAAAGAGGAAGTATATGTGGAACAACCCCCTAGATTTGAAGATTTTAAATATCCCAATCATATTTTTAAATCGAAGAAAGCTTTATATGGTTTGAAACAATCTCCTAGGTCTTGGTATGAAAGATTAAGTAGTTTTCTAATTTCAAATGATTTTTCTAGAGGAAAAATTGATTCCACCCTGTTTATTAAGAAGGTTAAGGAACATATTCTGTTAGTTCGAGTATATGTTGATGATATTATCTTTGGATCAACTGATAATTCTTTGTGTGAAGGATTTGCTAAGATAATGCAGAGTGAATTTGAAATGTCAATGATGGGAGAATTAATATTCTTTCTTGGACTTCAAATTAAGCAACTTAAAGATGGCACCTTTGTGTCTCAAACCAAATACTGTAAAGAGATTCTCAAGAAATTTGGAATAGACACTTCAAAGAAAGCTAACACACCCATGGGAACATCATGCTATTTAGACAAAGATGAATCAGGTTTGGAAATAAATCAATCTATGTATAGAGGTATGATATGTTCACTATTATACTTAACTTCAAGTAAACTTGATATTATGCATTCTGTTTGTGTGTGTGCTAGATTTCAAGCATCTCCAAAAGAATCTCATTTAACTACGGTAAAAAGAATATTAAAATATTTAAAAGGATCTACAGGAACTGGTTTATGGTATCCATCTGAAGCCTCTCCTAACTTAATAGGATATTCTGATGCTTGTTATGGTGGATGTAAGATTGATAGAAAGAGTACTAGTGGAACACGTCATATGTTAGGATCATCTTTAGTATCTTGGCATTCTAAGAAACAAGCATGTGTTGCTTTGTCCACAACTGAAGCTGAATAGATTGCAGTTGGTAATTGCTGTGCACAAATCCTATGGATGAAGCAACAACTAGAAGATTATAATATTTTTCTAGATGATATTCCTTTGATGTGTGATAATACAAGTGCAATTAATCTTACTAAGAATCCAGTAATGCACTCTAGAACTAAGCATATAGACATTAGACATCATTTCTTAAGAGATCATATTAGTAAAGGAAATTGTAAAATTGAATATGTTGATACAAAGCATCAATTAACAGATATTTTTACCAAACCTCTTCCCAACGATAGATTCTATGATCTTAGAAGAGACTTAGGAATATTAGAGATAGCCTAAATTCTGCTTAACTGATCAATTTTTGCATTTTGTACTGTAATAATCGATTATATAGGGATTTAATCGATTATCATGTGTCTAAACCTTGAAAAAAACTGATGATGTCTCTAGAATAATCGATTATTTTGGGAAATAATCGATTATCTGCATAAAAAATGACCAGAATCAGAAATTTCTCTCTGGAATAATCGATTATTTGAAGAAATAATCGATTATCTGCATCAAAATGGCTATTTAATCGATTATCAGAACCAATTAATCGATTATCCTGTGCACTTGAAGGTTTAATCTATTATAAGAAGCATTAATTGATTATTCTGCGTCGTTTTTTATAAACTAGCCGTTTGTAACGACTATTTTTGCCTCAATTCTCCCAAATCTAGCCGTTTATGACGGTTATGATGTTTCTCTATATATAGGAAGGCTTCAATTCACATCTACACACCTCCAAACCTTGAATCAAAGCATTCTTGAATCATTCAAGCTCTCTTGTTTCCTCAAAGCCTCACTTGCTTTCAAAATTTCTTATATTCCTTTCCTTTCATTCTAAATGGCTTCATCCTCTCGTAGAAAGATTCCAACAAGGAGGAGATCAGCTCCAGCTTCTCATCGTCGCCCAAATTCTCTTGAAGGGTGGATTTCGGATGATGAAGGAAGACAAGAATTCCTAAATTTCTGGAAAGAAAAGGCTATTATCACTCCGAAATTTATTATAGGAAATCAGTTCATAAATAGGGGTTTCAATTTTCCTAATCTTCTTGAGCAACAAGGTGTTCTTCCATTCATATAAATGCAAGGTACTTACTACCCATATTTAGTTAGGGTCTTCTATTCACGCTTTAAATATAGAGATCATATCGTCACTTCTAGAGTCAAGGGTGTGACCATCATCCTTGATGATGATATATGGGAAAAGTTTACTCATTTTTCTATAAGGTATGATGCTATAAATGTTCTAGCGGATTTAGATAATTTTAATCGCATTCTAGCATACCGTTCTTTTCTTTGAAATCCTACTATGGAAATCAGGCAACTACTATTGGCCGGACCATTAAAGAAAGAAGAATGCATGTTGCTGCATCTCATTGTATGGATTATGTGTCCTCGAGCAACCAATCATGCACAATGTTCATCTATTGATCTTCGCATTATTCATGCCATCATGAAAAATGAGCCAATTGATTGGGGTAGTCTTATCACTATGACCATGCTTAAAGCTAAGCATAATCCAACCTTTAAAATCCCATATGCTCTTCTTATTTCTCATATCTTAGAATACAAGGGAGTAAATGTTGAAGGAGAGCAAAAGGCCTGGACGTTAAATTCAAATCGAATGCTTGACAGCACGCTCACTCAGCTACAAATGGTGTGTGTAAATGGAATTTACGTTCACAAAGATGATGCTCCCAACATGGCTGAAGATGCTCAAGATTCTGATAAAGATATGTCTGCTGCTGAAATGCCTGCTAAAAATATTCATACTGCTGGGACTTCATCTACTCATCCTACATCCCGCCCGTCTATGGAAGATATGTTGTTTGATATGAATCAAAGAATGCAAGAGTTCTTCTCTATCTCTCAAGAACGACATCAGGAAATTATTCGACATATTTCGGATGTAGATGATAGGGTATGTAATTTAGAGGACAAATTTGATGCCCAATTTAACAGTGATGAAAGTGAAGAGTTTTAATCTCTTCAACATATTTCTTATTTGTCATTAATTTGCTTTATGGAATAAAAATTTTATTTTTGCTTTCATTTAAGGGGAGCTATTTTCTATATTATGCACTTATTGAGCGGGAGCTTTCATTTTTTATCATAATCAAAATAGGGGGAGAAATTATTTAAAGCCTCTTATGTTTATTAATTTTAAATGATGTTTGGTATGTTTAATGTTTTTGTTAGCTGTGACAGATAAAACAGGTTATTACAAAGGGCTTTAAAGGAAATTTTGATCATCATCAAAAAGAGGAAGATTGTTGAAATATACAAGGATATGAATGTTGAACATACAAGGATATGAAGCTTGTAGATTTTGATGATGATTCAAGAATAAAGGACTTAGAGATTTGAAGACTTGTAATCTTATGTAATAACTCTATTTTTATGTTTTTGAGTCTGTAATATTAGAGTCCAAGATAGCCAGCACATAGACCACTCTTTAAAAGCTCTAAAAACTCATTTTATCAAAAAGTTACTAGAATAATCGATTAAACCACAGGATAATCGATTATTACAAAAAGAAAACCATTTTCAGTATATGCTCACTCGATAAAATCATCAGATAATCGATTATTTGGGGAAAATAATCGATTAAATGGGCTGTTAATCGATTATCTGGCCCTGTCTTGCTTTTCTGCGAGAATGACTCTGGAATATTCGATTAACACTTAAGATAATCGATTATTTGGGTCTGTTATGTGTTTTGAAATTCAAAATTGGACCAAGTTTCGAAAACTCTATTCCCAATTCATCAAGTTTCGAAAATCCCCAATTCTCAGACCCTATTCTCTCTACTTAAAGTTCTCTAAGGCTCTCTGCAAATTGAACAAACCTTTTTCATACAAAAGTTAAGAGTTGTGACTGCTAGAGAACTGTTTGTAGGGAAGAAAAAGGGGCTTTTGAAAACCTAGTGTGGGGTAGAAGCGATAAGAATCACTGAGTGGGTTTCTTGGTGGATTGTGTGTTGTGCCGTCTCTAGGAAAAAATGTTCTTCATCCTTTGTGGATTCAAAGGAGGTGTTCATCTCTTGTGTGACTCAAGAGAGGTGTTTTATTTACCTTATCTTTTCAAATTGTAATTTGTTTGTAAACTGTGATTATAGTGACAGTGTTAATCCTCTGTTTGAGTGATTAGCAACTGGACGTAGGGTCTTTTAATCCGAACCAGTATAAATCAACTGTGTAATCTTCTATCCCCTATCTATTTACTTTACACAACATTTTAATCGGTGAAATTTGGGGAAAATTTTAAAAGCCTAATTTTTGTTTAAGAAACCAATTCACCCCCCCCTCTTGGTTTTTGTCCATTAACGTAAACATTCCGTTGCGCGATTCTAACAGATTTCCCTCAAGGTCTACAATTTCATCAAAGGTAACATGTACATATTCTTCAATATTCAAAGTTCTTCTATTGAATACTCTATATGCTTTGCTAGTTAGTGAATAACCTAAGAAAATGGCCTCATCGGCTTTCGAGTCAAATTTTCCTAAGTTACTTTTCCATTATTTAAAACAAAGCATTTACATCTAAATATTTTTAAATGAGAAACACTAGGCTTTCTACCATTTAACAATTCATAAGGAGTTAATTTTATGATTTGCCTTATAAGCATCCTATTCAATACATAACATGCAGTACTTAAAGCATCAGCCCAAAAATATTTAGGAACATTTGATTCATTTAACATTTTTCTAGCAAGTTCCTCTAGTGACCTATTTTTCCTTTCTACTACACCATTTTGTTGGGGAGTTCTAGGTGCAGAAAAATTATGTAAAATTCCATTTTCTTCACAATAATTTACAAAGGTTTCATTTTGAAATTCTCCACCATGGTCACTCCTTAACACTTTAATTCTTAAGTCTTTCTCATTTTGAATTTGCTTGGCAAACTTCCTAAAGACCTTAAAAGCTTCACTTTTTAAAGTTATAAAAAATGTCCAAGTGTATCTAGAAAAATCATCAACAATTACAAGAGCATAGTAATTTCCACCAAAACTTTTTATCCTAGATGGACCAAATAAATCTAAGTGTAAAAGTTCTAAAGGTTTTGATGTGGAAATAACATTCTTAGATTTAAAGGATGATTTCACTTGTTTACCTTTTTGACATGCATCACATAATTTATCTTTTTCAAATTTTAACTTAGGCAAACCAACAACTAAGTCATTTGATATTAGTTTGTTTAATTGATGCATGTTTATATGAGCCGCTCTCTTATGCCATAACCATGCATTTTCTTCCTTAGCAACTAAGCATGTTATATTAGTATTAGATACACAATCCCAGTCAATCAAATAGATATTATTATGCCTAATGCCTTTTAATGCTATATGTTAGGAATCCTTTAAATGAATGGTGCAAAACTTACTTTCAAAAATTACCTTAAATCCTATATCACAAAGTTCACTTATACTTAGGAGATTATGCTTTTGCTCATCAACAAGAAGCACATCCTTTATCTCCAAAGTATTTGCACCACCAATGTTTCCAGTTCCAAGGATTCTTCCTTTGTTGTTGTCCCCATAGGTTACATATCCTTGTTCTTTTGCTTTTAAACTCACAAATTTCTTTTTGTCTCCGGTCATATGTCTTAAACATCCACTGTCAAGATACCACATAGACTTCTTGGATTTGGAAGTTTCCTACAAAACAAGAACATAATAATATTAGGTCCCCATAACTTTTGGGTCCTTGGGGTTAGAGATAATCAAATCATTTAACTATAGGAACCCAAACATATTTTCCCTTAGGAACACTAAAGTGCTTAATTCTACACCTATTTGAAGTATGACCATGTTTCATACAATAAAAGCATGCATTAAATGTAATCTTTGAAAACGATACATTTTTATTTTGTGAAGATTTAGATCCTTTTTCAACCCATACTCTTCGATTTTTATTTTTAGGCTTTTTCAATGGAACATGACAATTTTCTCTATTTTGTACAATAACCTTATGCTTATAACAATCACTCAATTCTTTCTTAGCTTTATCAAGTAAGTGGCTAAGTATGTCAATATCATATTCATATTCCTTACATGATGCACATGCTATTTCTTTATTTTCTTTTTCCTCCAAAATCACTATTTTTTATTTTAACATTTCTACTTCCTTTTCCAATTTATTAAAATTCTTTTTCAAAGATTTATATTCATTTTTCAAATCCTTAAAAGCAGTAAATAATTCTTGATATGCATTTTGTAAAGCATCATAATCATTTTCATCATCACTTGAAGAACAGTCGGAATCATTTACCTCACAATCGGAAGAAATGTTGTCATTTGCCATCAAACAAATGTTTGCTTCAACTTCCGAATCACTTGACTCCAAATTTGAGTCACTATCATCCCAAGTGATATATGAAAGTAATGAAGATCTTATTTACTTTGGCAAAGATCTTGTTGATTTGATGAAGTTAAAAAATGAAGTCAAAGGCAACTCTGTGGCAGTCAAAGGTCACTTAAGATAAAAGAGAAGAGGATTAGTTTGTGTGCAGCTCTGCTTAGGTATAACCATTTTATCTTTCTGCTGCATGTGGTTTCTTCACTTAAAAAGATTCTGCAATTGCCTCTAAAAAATGTTTTAACCGTTAAAAACAAAACATTTTGACAAAAGGATTTTTAATCAACTATTTTAATTGATAGTATATGTGGTTTATCAACTAAAATGTTCTTCACACTTCTATAACAGGTTTTCAACTGATATATCTTCAAAATAACCGATTGTTTTCATTAAAAGAAGTGTTGAAAACTTTCTGTCAGTATTTTAACTAATACAATTTCGAAATAACCGATTGAAATCACTTAAAAAGATCAGGGAAGTGTTTTTTCAGTATTTTAGTCGATATAACTTCGAAATAATCGATTAAAACCACTTGGTATATCAAATGACCGATCAGAATGGCTTTATGACCGATCAGAACCAGATATGATCGATCAGAATGGATTTATGACCGATCAGAACCAGATATGATCGATCAGATTTGAGTTATGACCGATCAGAATTATTTTAATCGATTAAAACATGTTTCAATCGATTAAAACAACTTGGAAAATTTGTACTAAACATTTCAATCGATTAAAACGTATTTTTATCAGTTAAAATCACTTGAAAAAGTTTATAAAAATGTTTTGCAGTATTTTAATCGATTGAAAGTCGAAACAATTGATTAAAACAGATTAGAAGATTTTTTGAAAAGAGTTTTAATTGATATAAACGTTGTCGTATCAGTTAAAACAAAGCTGGAAAATAATCAAGAATGTTTTAATGGATTAAAAGAAGTTTTAACAGATTAAAACAAGTCTTTTAATAGATTAAAAGATTATTTTAACAGATTAATTAAACCAGCAGTTTTGAAAAATCTTCTATATAAATAGATTGCTTGAACTTTTTAAAATCATCTTTTACATAACTTTTACACAAGTTTTAGCAATCAACAGGAAATCAAAAGTGCTACTTTCAAGAAAGAATCACGCTTGTGTTTTGTGAAGTTCATCAAAGTTCTTTCTTGAGGCAAAATTGCATTTCTTTGGAGAAGAAACACTTATTGTAGAATTGCATAAAACTGGTTTGAGCATTCTTAGTTTCTTCTGTTTGTTTCTTTACTTTCTTTTACTGTATTGTGGGTGCCTAGAATTATGGGCATTGGTTTTCTGTAGCTGGAATTTGGCTGCAGGGTAGTTCAAGAACTGAAATTTGGTTCTTGGTGAAAGGTTAGGTGCAGGAACTGGAATTGTGGTTCTTGTGTTAGATTGAGTGTAAGGTTAAGGTTGTAATTTGTAAAACATTCAATCTAGTGGAACCCAGCTGGAATTTGGCTGGAGACTGGACGTAGCCCTTGGATTGGGTGAACCAGTATAAACCCTGGTGATATCTTTCTAAAACTTTCTCTTCTTTAATTTTGTGACTGCATTTATTTTTTATTGCTTGTTGTGTATGATTCAAGAATTGATCAAATTTCTTAATCTTTAAAATTGATAATCTGTTAATTGCGAAAATCTTTCAAAGATCAATTCACCTCCCCTCTTGATCTCAGCCTACATTTCTAACAATATAGGCTTTCTTTTTGAAGAACTTCTTTCCTTTACAGTCATCACTTTTCTTGTTTGGACAATCGGATTTTACATGCCCTGTTTCACCACAACCATAACATTTAAAATTTAAGGAAGAACTTTCTTTTACCTTTCCTTTACCTTTGAAAGGTTGCTTCCCTTTGGCTTTCATGAATTTTGTAAATTTCTTGATCATAAGACTCAAATGTTCATCTTCTTCATTTTTTGAGTCTTCGTCCTCCTTCTTGTTCTTGCTCTTAGAAACTTCAGTTTTGAAGGCAAGGTTTCTCTTTTGGTGTTGGCCTTCTTCATCGTTTAGCCTTCTGAGTTCAAGTTCATGCTCTCTTAACTTTTCAAAGAGAGCCGCCATAGACATGGTAGCAAGATTTTGTGACTACGTGATGGCCGTCACCTTTGGTTGTCATTTCCTATCCAAAGATTTAAGAATTTTTACATTTAAATCATCAATATAAAAAATCTTACCTAGCCCGGTGAGATAGTTCACAATATGTGTGAAACGCTTTTGAACATCAAAAATCGTTTCTCCTTGTTGCATCTGGAACATCTCATATTCTTGAATCAATGAGTTCTTTCTTGCTCTCTTAACATCATCGGTACCTTCGTAGGTTACTCTTAACATTTCCCATATTTCTTGAGCACTCTTACAAACAGATATCCTGTAAAACTCATCAAGGGTTAAAGCAGATGATATTATATTTCTAGCCCTAACATCATATTGGGCTTTTCTATTTTCTTCAGCTGACCATCTAGAAAATGGTTTTGGTACCTCTTCTCCATTTTCAGTAACTTTAGGAATAAAAGGACTGTTTAAAATTGCATCCCATACACCCCTATTAACAGACTCTAAAAATATTTGCATTCTGACTTTCCAAAAAGGATAATTTTGCCCCACAAAAAGTGGAGGTCTATTGATAGAAGCACCCTCGACAAAGGTTTGGTTTTGTCCGACCATTTTCGAAATTTGAATGACTATCAAAGCAAGCTCTGATACCACTTGTAAGAATTGCGCAATGGAATGTTTGCGTCTACGGACAAAAACCAAGAGGGGGGGTGAATTGGTTTCTTACACAAAAATTAGGGCTTTAAAGCTTTTCCCAAATTTCACCGATTAAAATGCTTTGTAAAGTAAATAGATAAGGGAAATAAGATTACACAGTTGATTTATACTGGTTCGGATCAAAAGACCCTACGTCCAGTTGCTAATCACTCAAAAAGAGGATTAACACTGTCACTATAATCATAGTTTACAAACAGATTACAAATTGAAAAGATAAGGAATAGAAAACACCTCTCTTGAGTCATACAAGAGATAAACACCTCCTTTGAATCCACAAAGGATGAACAACAGTTTTTCCTAGAGACGGCACAACACACAATCCACCAAGAAACCCACTCAGTGATTCTTATCGCTTCTAGCCCACACTAGGTTTTCAAAAGCCCCTTTTTCTTCCCTACAGAAAGTTCTCGCAGTCACAACTCTTAACTTTTGAATGAAAAAAGTTTGTTAATTTGCAGAGAGCCTTAAAGAACCTTAAGTAGAGAGAATATGGTCTGGGAAATCATGATTTTCGAAAACATAAGAATTGGGAATAGGTTTTTCATAAATTGGTCCAAATTTGAATTTCAAAACTCATAACAGACGTAAATAATCGATTATCTTGAGTGATAATCAGTTATTCCAGAGTCATTTTCGTAGAGGAGCAAAACAGGTGCATGATAATCGATTATCTGGCTGAATAATCGATTATTTACCTGGGATAATCGATTATCCTGAGTGATAATTGATTATCACAGTAAGCTTTTCCTAAAAACAATTTTCAGTCTGTGATAATCGATTATCCTGAGTGATAATCGATTTTCACAGTGTATTTTTGATAAAAATGAGCTTTTAGAGATTTTAGAGGATGGACTATGTATTGGCTATCTTGGACTCTAATTTTACAGACTCAGAAACATAAAACAGAGTATTTACAAGTGAATCCACATGATTATAAGTCTTCAAATCTTTAAGTCCTTTTTCTTTGAATCATCATCAAAATCTTCGAGCTTCATATCCTTGTATGTTTAATAGAATATTTTGAGGAATCTGAGATTGATACTGTTGCAGTATTCTCCTTCCAAGAGACTCATCTTATCAATGTCTCTCCTCCACAACCATGCTTGGATGTCCAACTCCTTCTGTCTAAATATGAGAAAGCTATCCAAGCCATAACCTACCTTGATACAGGAGCCCAGAAATCCATGATGGATCCTGATATTCTTCCAAAAGAATTTTGGAAGAAAGAAGCCTCCTATTTCGTAGCAGCACATGGAAAAGTCTTTAAAACCGAACTGATCACCAGAGCTCCAATTGGAATTAAATTCTTCCCAGAATGTATAGTTTGGAGTAAAATAATTGGGAGAAAGTTTCCCAACAAAGATATCCTGATAGGCATGGACATCTTCTCCATGACGAACAAGTTTCAAATTCTTCCTACAGGAATCAAGTTCAAGAGGGAATTCAAACCTTTTACCGATGTAACTAGACTCTTCTCTCTCTCTGAAGCTCCTCCAGATTTTGAGGAAATAAAGAACAAGTTAGCCTCTCTTTGCGCTAACAGTCATGAGGAATTTTCTCATCCCAAGCCATTATGGAGGAATCCTAAGTTCTTTGTATAGTTACCTTTTAAGCTCAACGAAGATGTCAATCCAACAAAAGCCACTCACCTAGGAATGTCTCCTTCAGACCTACAGTTAGCAAGACAAGAATGCCAGGAACTATTGAAACAAGTCCTCATCAAACCAGCCCAATCCAATTGGGTCCGTCAAGCCTTCTTACGTAGAAAAGAGGTCCGAAAAAAATCAGAGGGAAAAAGAGGTTAGTAATTGACTACAAGCCTCTTAACTATTTTCTTAAGAATGATAAATTTCCAATACCCAAAGCCTCATCCTTACCCACTCTGATAAAAGAAGCCCATATTTTTTCCAAGTTTGACCTCAAATCTGGATTCTAGCAATTAGGCATTGACCCTGCCGACAGATACAAAAGTGCTTTCTGTATACCCAATGCCCAATACCAATGGAAAGTAATGCCCTCTGGGCTTAAGATAGCCCCACCACTGTTCCAAAAAGCCATGACAAAAATCTTTGAACTCATACTAGATAGATAAATCGTATACATTGATGATATTTTATTGTTCTCACAAGACATGGACTCCCACAAACAGTTATTGGATCAATTTTTTTAAATAGCCCATCAACATGGGATTATGCTCTCAGAGAAAAAGATCCACTTGACCCAAGAAGAAATCGACTTTTTGGGAATGCACTTCTGTCACGGTTCTTATCAGCCTCAACCTCATTGTTGAGGAACTCCTCAACTTTTTGGATAAAAATCTGACCGTCAAGCAAATCCAACAATTTCTCGGGATAGTCAATTACATTAGAGAATTCATCCCTAATGCTACCAAGAGTACAAGTCTCTTATCCAAGCTCTTAAAGAAGAATCCACCTCCATGGTGTTAGAATCGCGCAGCGGAATGTTTGCGTTTACGGACAAAAACCAAGAGGGGGGGTGAATTGACTTCTTAAACAAAAATTAGGATTTTAAAAATTTTCCCCAAAATTCACCAATTATATTGTTGTGTAAAGTAAATAGATAAGGGATAGAAGATTACACAGTTGATTTATATTGGTTCGGATCAAAAGACCCTACGTCCAATTGTTAATCACTCAAACAGAGGATTAACGTTGTTACTATAATCACAGTTTACAAACAGATTACAAATTGAAAAGATAAGGTAAAGAAAACACCTCTCTTGAGTCACACAAGAGATGAATACCTCCTGTGAATCCACAAAGGATGAAGAGCAACTTTTCCTAGAGACGGCACAATACACAATCCACCAAGAAACCCACTCAGTGATTCTTATCGCTTCTAGCCCACACTAGGTTTTCAAAAGCCCCTTTTTCTTCCCTACAAACAGTTCTCTAGCAGTCACAACTCTTAACTTTTGTATGAAAAAAGGTTTGTTCTATTTGCAGAGAGCCTTAGAGAAACTTAAGTAGAGAGAATAGGGTTTGGGAATTGGGGATTTTCGAAACTTGATGAATTGGGAATAGGATTTTCGAAACCTGGTCCAATTTTGAATTTCAAAACACATAACAAACCTAAATAATCGATTATCTTAAGTGTTAATCGATTATTCCAGAGCCATTCTCACAGAAAAGCAATACAGGGCCAAATAATCGATTAACAACCCATTTAATCGATAAACAGCCCATTTAATCGATTAATCCAGTCAGCATATACTGAAAATGATTTTCTTTCTGTAATAATCGATTATCCTGTGGTTTAATCGATTATTCCAGTAACTTTTTGATAAATAAGAGTTTTTAGAGCTTTTAAAGAGTGGTCTATGTGCTGGCTATCTTGGACTCTAATATTACAGACTCAAAAACATAAAAACAGAGTTATTACATAACATTACAAGTCTTCAAATATTTAATTCCTTTATTCTTGAATCATCATCAAAATCTACAAGCTTCATATCCTTGTATGTTCAATAATCTCCCCCTTTTTTATGATGATCAAAATTTCCTTTAGAGCCCTTTGTAATAACCTGTTTTTATCTGTCACAGCTAACAAAAATATTAAACATACAGACAATATTTAAAATTAATAAATATAAGAGGGTTTAAATAATTTCTCCCCCTATTTTGATTATGATAAAAAATGAAAGCTCCCCCTCAATAAGTGCATAATATAGAAAATAGCTCCCCCTCAAACAAAGCAAAAATACCAATTTTATTCCATAAATCAAATTAATTACAAACAAGAAAATATGTTGAAGAGATTAAAACTCTTCACTTTCATCACTGTTAAATTGGGCATCAAATCTATCTTCTAAGTTACAAACTCTATCATCTACATCCAAAATACGGCGAATGATTTCTTGATGCCGTTCTTGAGAGATAGTGAAAAACTCTTGCATTCTTTGATTCATATCAAACAACATATCTTCCATAGATGGACGGGATGTAGGATGAGCAGATGATGTCCCAGCAGTATGAATGTTTTCAGTAGGCATCTCAGCAGCAGGCATATCTTCATCAAAATCTTGAGCATCTTCAGCCATGTTGGAAGCATCATCTTTGTGAACGTAAATTCCATTTACACGCACCATTTGTAGCTGAGTGAGCATGTTGTCAAGCATTCGATTTGAATTTAACGTCCTGACCTTTTGCTCTCCTTCAACATTTACTCCCTTGTATTTTAAGATACGAGAAATAAGAAGAGAATATGAGATTTTAAAGGTTGGATGACGCTTAGCTTTAAGCATGGTCATAGTGACAAGACTACCCCAATCAATTGGCTCATTATTCATGATGGCATGAATAATGCGAAGATCAATAGATGAACGTTGTGCATGATTGGTTGCTCGAGGACACAAAATCCATACAATGAGATGCAGCAACATGCGTTCTTCTTTCTTTAATGGTCCGACCAATAGTAGTCGGCCAATTTCCATAGAGCGGTTGCGGAGAAATGAGCAGTAAGTCATAATTCTATTAATATCTTCTAAATCTGGAAGAACATTGATAGCATCCTCCCTTAAAGGAAAGTGGACAAAATTTTCCCCGATATCATCATCAAGGATGATGGTCACACCCTTGACTCTAGAAGTGGCGACATGATCTCTATATTTAAAACGTGAATAGAAGACCTTAACTAAATTTGGGTAGTAAGTACCTTGCATTGCTATGAATGGAAGGACACCTTCCAGCTCAATAAGATTTGGAAAGATGAAGCCCCTATTGATGAATTGATCACCAATAATATATTTGGGAGTGATAATGCCCCTTTCTTTCCAGAAAGTCAAGAATTCCTGTCTTCCTTCATCATCCGAGATCCATCCTTCAATTGAATTGGGACGAGGATGAGAAGCAGGAGCGAATCTTCTCCTTGTTGGGATCTTACTACGAGATGATGAAGCCATTTAGATTAGAAAGAGAGGAAACAATAGAGCTTGAACAAGTTTTTGAGAAGAATAAGGTTTTGAGGAGACAAGAGAGCTTGAATGATTGTAGAATGCTTTGATTCAAGGTTTGGAGATGTGTAGATGTGAATTGGAGCCTTCCTATATATAGAGAAACATCCTAACAGTCATAAATGGCTATTTGGAGGAGTATTGGAGCCAAAATAGCCGTTACAAATGGCTAGTTTATCAAAAACGACGCAGAATAATCGATTAAATGCTTCTATTAATCGATTAAACCTTCAAGTACACAGGATAATCGATTAATTGGTCCTGATAATCGATTAAATAGCCATTCTGATGCAGATAATCAATTATTTCTTCAAATAATCGATTATTCCAGAGAGAAATGTCTGATTTTGGTCATTTTGGTGCAGATAATCGATTATTTCCCAAAATAATCGATTATTCCAGAGAGATCATCAATTTTTTTTAAGGTTTAGACACATGATAATCGATTAAATCCCAACATATTCAATTTTACAATTTCCCTTACTAATATGATCTCTTAAGAAATGATGTATAATCTATATATGCTTAGTTCTAGAGTGCATTACTGGATTCTTAGTAAGATTGATTGCACTTGTATTATCACACATCAAAGGAATATCATCTATAAAAATATTATAATCTTCTAGTTGTTGCTTCATCCATAGGATTTGTGCACAACAATTTCCACTTGCAATATATTCAACTTCAGTTGTGGACAAAGCAACACATGCTTATTTCTTAGAATGCCAAGATACTAAAGATGATCCTAACATATGACATGTTCCACTAGTACTCTTTCTATCAATCTTACATCCACCATAATCAGCATCAGAATATCCTATTAAACTAGGAGAAACTTCATATGGATACCATAATCCAAATCCTGTAGTTGCTTTTAAATATTTTAAGATTTGTTTTACTGCAGTTAAATGAGATTCTTTTGGACATGCTTGAAATCTAGCACACACACAAACAGAATGCATAATATCAGGTATACTTGCAGTTAAGTATAATAGTAAACCTATCATACCTCTATACATAGATTGATTTATTTCCAAACCTGATTCATCCTTGTCTAAATAACATGATGTTCCCATGGGTGTGTTAGATTCCTTTGAAGTGTCCATTCCAAATTTCTTGAGAATCTCTTTGCAGTATTTGGTTTGAGACACAAAGGTGTCATCTTTAAGTTGCTTAATTTGAAGTCCAAGAAAGAATGTTAATCCTCCCATCATAGACATTTCAAATTCACCCTGCATAATCTTAGCAAATTCTACACACAAGGAATTATCTGTTGATCCAAAAATGATATCATCAACATATACTTGAACTAATAAGATATATTCTTTTACTTTCTTAATAAACAAAGTGGAATCAATTTTTCCTCTAGAAAAATCATTTGTAATTAGAAAACTACTTAATCTTTCTTACCGAGACCTAGGAGCTTGTTTCAAACCATATAAAGCTTTCTTCAATTTAAAAATATGGTTAGGATATTTAAAATCTTCAAATCTAGGGGGTTGTTCCACATATACTTCCTCTTTGATAAACCCATTCAAAAATGCACTTTTAACATCCATTTGATAAAGTTTGAATTTCATCAATGAGGCATAAGCAAGAAGTAGGCGTATAGCCTCTAACCTGACAATAGAAGCATAAGTTTCATCATAATCAATACCTTCCTCTTGACAGTAACCTTTGGCAACAAGTCTGGCTTTATTCTTTGTTATATTTTCATCTTCATCAAGTTTGTTTCTAAATACCCATTTTGTTCCAATCACTTGATGAGATTCTTCTCTTGGAATTAATTCCCAGACTTGATTCCTTTCAAATTGATTAAGTTCTTCTTGCATTGCTATGCACCATTGGTCATCTTTAAGAGCTTCCTCAACAGTTTGGGGTTCAATTTGTGAAACAAAAGCTACAGACATATAGAAATTTGTCATATTTCTAGTTATTACCCCTTTTGAGATATCACCAATTATATTGTCCATTGAAAGTCCTCTTGGTGATTGCCACTCTTTTGCTAATTCAGTTGGTTGAGATGGCTCATTCTCATTCAAGTACATTTCTTCTATAGCCTCTCTTATGTACTCATCATCACCTACAAATTCTTTATTTGACTCAAGAGGATTTCCCTCAAGGTCTACAATTTCATCAAAGGTGACATGTACAGATTCTTCAACATTTAAAGTTCTTCTATTGAACACTCTATATGCTTTGCTAGTTAGTGAATAACCTAAGAAAATGCCCTCATCGACTTTTGAGTCAAATTTTCCTAAGTTATCTTTTCCATTATTTAAAACAAAGCATTTACATCCAAATATTTTTAAATGAGAAACATTAGACTTTCTACCATTTAACAGTTCATAAGGAGTTGATTTTATAATTGGCCTAATAAGCATCCTATTCAATACATAACATGCAGTACTTACAACAACAGCCGAAAAATACTTAGGAACATTTGATTCATTCAACATTGTTCTAGCAAGTTCCTCTAGTGACCTATTTTTCCTTTCTACTACACCATTTTGTTGGGGAGTCCTAGGTGCAGAAAAATTATGTAAAATACCATTTTCCTCACAATAATTTTCAAACCATTCATTTTGAAACTCTCCACCATGGTCACTTCTTAACGCCTTAATTCTTAAGTCTTTCTCATTTTGGATTTGCTTGGAAAACTTCCTAAAGACCTTAAAAGATTCACTTTTTAATGTTAAGAAAAATGTCCAAGTATATCTAGAAAAATCATCAACAATTACAAGAGCATAATAATTTCCACCAAAACTTTTTATCCTAGATGGACCAAATAAATCTAGGTGTAATAGTTCTAAAGGTTTTGATGTGGAAATAACATTCTTAGATTTAAAGGATAATTTCACTAGTTTACCTTTTTGACATGCATCACATAACCTATCTTTTTCAAATTTTAACTTAGGCAAATTAACAACTAGGTTCTTTTATATTAGTTTGTTTAATTGATGCATGTTTATATGAGACGCTCTCTTATGCCATAACCATGGATTTTTCTTCCTTAGCAACTAAGCATGTTATACTAGTATTAGGTACACAATCCAAATCAATCAAATAGATATTATTATGCCTAATTCCTTTCAATGTTATATTTTCAAAATCCTTTAAATGTATGGTACAAAACTTACTTTCAAAGATTACCTTGAATCCTTTGTCACAAAGTTGACTTATACTTAGGAGATTATGCTTTAGCCTATCAACAAGAAGCACATCCTTTATCTCCAAAGTATTTTCACCACCAATGTTTCCGATTCCAAGTATTCTCCCTTTGTTTTTGTCCCCATAGGTTACATATCCTTGTTCTTTAGCTTTGAAACTCACAAATTTCGTTTTTTCTCCGGTCATATGTTTTGAACATCCACTGTCAAGATACCGCATAAACTTCTTGGATTTGGAAGTGTAGACCCCAAATCTTGCCCGGTCTCATAATAAAGACCAGAAGACCTCCTTTTCGAAGATGGATGAAGCCTAAGAAGCCATTAGGAGAAACTATTAGGCCCCATACTAGGATAGGAGGGATTTTCTGCATGAAAATAAGGATTATCGTCTTTAAGGGTCGAGATCGTCGTCTCGCTTCTCGGGACCGCCGTCTCGCCACTTCTGCAAGTCGAGACCGCCGTCGCCGTCTCACCACTTGCGAATGGAGAGACGCCCCCTCCCGGTTGGCGAGACGGCCTTCTCCCCATTTTTGCAAGGCGAGACGGCCGTCTCGACCTTGTTAGACGAGACAGCCGTCTCGACCTGACAGGCACGAATCCCTATAAATAGTCGCGCCTTCACCCTCATTTCACACAGTTCTTCTACTTTCCCTCTTAAAACCTCTTAAAATTCTCTTCCTAGAACCCCTCCGAAGCATTTCCAAAATTTCTGAGAGTTTCTTAGAGATTTTATAGCGTTTCCGAGAGCTTTTCCGGCGTTGTAAAGAGTGAAGGGCTGCCAAAACGCACCCTAATTTGCAAGAGTATTAATAAAAAGCTTGCCTCAGAGGTTTCTTCATTCTCCCTCTCTCTCTTTTACTGTCTTTATTGTTATAAATTGCATGATAGACATTAGGGCCATGTAGTCGTTATTTTAATTCCGTTAATAAAAGGGTAAAAATGTCTTTTCACAAAGTTTATTTATTAAATAGCTGGCCTATCATAGGGAACCCGAAAGGGGCGTCGTAAGGGAACTAACACTTCCCTTACACGTAGCTAACTCCCTTACCTAAACTCTGGTTTTAACGACCAAAGTTGGTTTTCAAAAACCAATGCCTTTTTACTCCTTTTTTGATGTTTCCGGTAAAAACATCGGTGGCGACTCCATAAGAACCCTTCAAAATTAGTTCTTGGGTTAGCCCGGTTATCAGGCAATCCAAGAACACCTTTTCGAAAACCTCGCCCCTAGGTTCAGCTTGGTTATCGGATAACCTAAAGGCGTTGTAACCACACCCATAAAAATGCGAAAAATGGAAAGTCGAAACCATCGCGTCGCTCCGACCGCCTTGTTTTGACGGCGGCGACAGGAAGTTTCCTACAAAACAAGAACATGATAATCTTAGGTCCCCATAACTTTTGGGTCCTTGGGGTTAGATACAATCAAATTTTTCACTATAGGAACCCAAACATATTTTCCTTTAGGGACACCAAAATGTTTAATTTTACACCTATTTGAAGTATGACCATGTTTCATACAATAAAAGCATGCAGTGGATGTAATCTTTGAATATGATATATTTCTAAATTTTGAAGTTTTAGTTCCTTTTTCAATCCATACTCTTCTATTTTTAGTTTTAGGCTTTTTCAATGGAACATGATAATTTTCTCTATTTTGAACAATAACCTTATTCTTATAACTATCACTTATTTCTTTCTTAGCTTTATCAAGAAAGTGTCTAAGTATATCAATATCATGTTCATACTCTTTACATGAAGTACATGTTATTTCTTTATTATCATTTTCCTCTAAACATGCAATTTTCGTTTTCAAGGATTCTACCCCTTTTTCTGACTTATTCAAACACTTTTTCACAGATTTATACTCATTTTTCAAGTCCTTAAAAGCAGTAAATAATTCTTGATATGCATTTTGTAAAGCATCAAAATCATTTTCATCATCACTTGAGGAAGAGTCGGAATCACTAACCTCAAAATCGGAAGAGATGTTGTCATTTGCCATCAAGCAAATGTTTGCTTCAATTTCCGAATCACTTGACCCCAAACTTGAGTCACAATCATCCCAAGCAATGTAGGCTTTCTTCTTGAAGAATTTTTTGCCTTTATGATCTTCATTTTTCTTATTTGGACAATCGGTTTTTACATGTCCTGTTTCACCACAGCCGTAACATTTAATATTTAAGGAAGTACTTTCTCTTACCTTTCCCTTACCTTTGAAGGATTGCTTCCTTTGGCTTTCATGAACTTTGTAAATTTCTTAATCATAAGACTCAAATTTTCATCATCTTCATTCTCCGAGTCTTCTTCCTCCTTCTTGTTCTTACTCTTGGAAATTTCCATTTTGAAGGCAATGTTTCTCTTTTGATGTTTGCCTTCTTCATCATTTAGCCTTCCAAGTTCAAGTTCATGCTCTCTCAACATTCCAAAGAGCGCCGCCATAGACATTGTAGCTATATTTTGTGACTCTGTGATGGCCGTCACCTTAGGTTGCCATTTCCTATCCAAATATTTAAGAATTTTTACATTTAACTCATCAATATCAAAAATCTTACCTAACCTGGTGAGATGGTTCACAATATGTGTGAAACGCTTTTGAACGTCAAAAATCATTTCCCCTTGTTGCATCCGGAACATCTCATACTCTTGAATCAATGAGTTCTTTCTTACTCTTTTAACGTCATCGGTACCTTCGTGGGTTACTCTTAGCATTTCCCACATTTCTTGAGCACTCTTACAAACCGATATCCCACAAAACTCATCAAGGGTTAAAGCAGATGAAATTATATTTCTAGTCCTAACATCATATTCGACTTTTCTATTTTCTTCAGCCGACCATCTAGAAAATCGTTTTGGTACCTCTTCTCCATTTTCAGTAATTTTAGGAATAAAGGGACTGTTTAAAATTGCATCCCAAACACCTCTATCAACAGACTCCAAAAATATTTGCATTCTAACTTTCCAAAAAGGATAATTTTTTCCCGCAAAAAGTGGGGGTCTATTGATAGAAGCACCCTCGACAAATGTTTGATTTTGTCCAGCCATTTTCGAAAATTGAATGACTATCAAAGCAAGCTCTTATACCACTTGTTAGAATCGCACAGTGAAATGTTTGCGTTTATGGAAAAAAACCAAGGAGGAGGGTAAATTGGTTTCTTACACAAAAATTAGGGTTTTAAAAATTTTCCCCAAATTTCATCGTTGCTAATCACTCAAACAGAGGATTAACGTTGTCACTATAATCACAGTTTACAAACAGATTACAAATTGAAAAGATAAGGTAAAGAAAACACCTCTCTTGAGTCACACAAGAGATGAACACCTCCTTTGAATCCACAAAGGATGAAGAATAGTTTTTGCTAGAGACGGCACAACACACAATCCACCAAGAAACCCACTCAGTGATTCTTATCACTTCTAGCCCACACTAGGTTTTCAAAAGCCCCTTTTTCTTCCCTACAAACAGTTCTCTAGCAGTCACAACTCTTAACTTTTGTATGAAAAATGTTTGTTCTATTTGTAGAGAGCCTTAGAGAAACTTAAGTAGAGAGAATAGGGTTTGGGAATTGGGGATTTTCGAAACTTGATGAATTGGGAATAGGATTTTCGAAACTTGGTCCAATTTTGAATTTCAAAACACATAACAGACCTAAATAATCGATTATCTTAAGTGTTAATCGAATATTGCAGAGCCATTCTCACAGAAAAGCAATACAGGGCCAGATAATCAATTAATAGCCCATTTAATCGATTAATCCAGTGAGCATATACTGAAAATGGTTTTCTTTCTGTAATAATCGATTATCCTGTGGTTTAATCGATTATTCCAGTAACTTTTTGATAAAAATGAGTTTTTAGAGCTTTTAAAGAGTGGTCTATGTGCTGGTTATCTTGGACTCTAATATTACAGACTCAAAAACATAAAAACAGAGTTATTACATAACATTACAAGTCTTCAAATCTTTAAGTCCTTTATTATTGAATCATCATCAAAATCTACAAGCTTCATATCCTTGTATGTTCAACACATGGGGACTAGAACAGACTAGAGCCATCAAAGAATTGAAGAAAATAGCCCAATCTCCTCCAGCTCTGAAGATTCCAGGCAACAGAAAGAGGATATTGCAGGCTGATGCTAGTGATGAATATTGGGGAGCAATACTCATTGAGGAAGATAACGGAAGAAGGTACTATTGTGGTCATGCTAGCAGACAATTAAAAGATGCCCAAGAATGTTCATATCCTCTGGATAAGAAGGGGTCTCTGTCCGAAATGGTATCAAAGCCTAACCATTTTTCAGAAGGAGGTATGATAGTAGGAATTATAAGTGAAAAGTGAGTAAGAGAAACCTTTAAACATGGATAACCAAACACCACCGTCAGAGTCCGTTGGTCCCGTTTTGTTAAACTCAACTCTTTCTCTTCCCAAAAATATTTCAAAAACTCTTTCTTCAAAAATAGAAAATCTCATAGAGTATTCCTATGTCCCAGAAGATGCTCAGATCTCTGAGATGTTCAGTCCTCTCCTTAGTCCTTATAATATTTTTAGGAGACAAAGATCTACCCTTAGATCTATCACTCGTCTTCTTTCCACCAGAAGACCTCATGTCAAGGAGTACATCCAATCCTCTAGAATGGACCAGTGTGCCTTAGCATCCATTACAGAAGAACAATATGTCAACATTGAGATCCCCAAAGATCTCATCAAGCATTAGCAAACTGAGGGTTACACTCATCTCCATTATGGAGAAATCTGACTTGTCCTCTCTCTCCACGGAAGACGGGGATTACCTATCTCAGCCAGAGTCTCTCTTTTAGACTCTAGCGCTACCTTCATTATGAGCATGCCGTTATCGGTACTGTTCTAACTACTCTTCATGCTAGAAGTGTAGTTCTCACCATCTTTCTCAACTTCAACGTTAGCTTGAAAGATCCCAAAATCTCCTTGAGATTGAAGGTTCAGATCCAGATCACTGGAGTTGAACAAGTGGCTGATGCACTATCGGCTACTCTTCATCATATATAGATTGCAAGATCATGCGATAAATCTTGCGTTACCATTCTGTAAAGATAGAACACTATTCGTCTTGGCCAATAACCAAGATGAGACACCTTCCATAGTTCAAATCCCTAGAAATATCTCTTCACAAGAACTTCACAAGCTTATTCCGATGCAGTGGGTGACTAACTATGAAAAGCTCCACAATAACCAGAAACACATCCAGTTCACAGAAGCAACATTTAGAAGATCTGTAGATGGCACTATCAGAACCATCTTCAAGAATTCAGAAGATGCTCCAAGTTCTAGCACCTCCATATTCCAGTCGATGATGATAACGCCTGTCACCAAGGAAGGCAAAATCCCTATTGACAGTGTGTGCCTTGATGACAAACCTATCTTTACTGACAACATAGGAGGACACTTCATCAGGGATGTCAACCCAGACATGTGCGATTCTGACTGTGATTGTGGTAACCACTATGGAGACACTAGTGACGAGGATGATGACTCAGATAGTGATGATGATGATGACTTTAAAGGAGGATCTTGCAAACCTCCATTCTCTCCCTCCAAGAGATTTGAACCTGGAAAAGGTCCGTGGATAGGAATTCACCACCAATATGAGTCAGATCCCTTGTGGAAATATAGGCGATATGCTGAGATCCTTGAAGAGGAATGCCTCTTCTTATCCAAACAAGAAAGGTGCAAAACCTCTACCATGCCACCGGAGCCTGTTCCTGTAGCTCCTCCAATTCCATGCATGATGATCAACCCTTCATCCTACAAGGAGGAATTTCCTCCATTAGAAAGGAACATTGACCTTGTGTCCAAGACAACAACCAAACCACATGTTGTTTGTCAAGAAATTGGACCAGATGGGAAGACCAAACCATAAAGCCAGGTCGAAGAAGTCCTAAATTGGCATACAGAGAATGCTCGAGCACAAAATTCTATCTTGTAGAAAATTGATAAGAAGATAGACAAGATCTCCACACATCTTGAGGAGACTGACGACAAGCTCCAACATCTTAATTCTACTTTGAGGAAACACTACAAGCAACTCTCCTCAGAAATCTCAAAGTTAGAGGAAGACTGGAAAAACACCGTCTTCGGAGAATTATCTCACGCCAAAGAAAGGGAAATCAGAAAGCTCAAAGTCTAGATTCAAGAGATGGATAATTACATCGAAGAAAAGATTAGGCAACAAAACCCAGAGAAAGATCACTATACATCTCTATTCTCTTGAACTCTAGCCTATTCTTCTTTTCAAAATCCAACTTCTTATTTCCGACCAGCATCACCAACTACATGGTCCTTACCAACAACAACGACTTACAGGTCTAGGTTCATACCAGTAGCACCCAAGCCAGACAAAGGAAAGAAGGTTGCCCAACCTTCTTCAGAATCTTCTTTCGAAGAACAACCTTCACCTAAAAGGTCTACTCAACAAGAACCATTTGACCCAGTCTTTCAAGATTCCCACGACCCATACTCTCAGATGACCATAGAACCTTTCTCTTCTCCAAAACTTGCAACTCCAACTCCAGATACTCCTACAATGCTTTAAGAATATTCCTCTGAAGAATCAGAAATTGAGGTTCGTGCTTCTGAGGAGTCTGAAACTGAAGCTCTTACTTCTGAAGGATCAGAAAGAAGTTCCCAGCCATGAGCATCTTATGCAGATATTGATGACCAACACCTCTAGATCAGAAGTCAGACATGAATCAATCTATGACCCTCTAGACGAAGAAGCTGACTCTGGACCCATAAGAACAAATGTGTCTTCAAAGACAAATGGTGGACCCTGGTTCACTATTGATGATATTCCTCCCAGCCAATGGAGAGTCAGACTAATCGAATTTGGAGCATGGTTAGATACCAAATTAGTCAACAATTTTGACTCCTATAAAGTTATTGAAGAATTCTGTTGCAGAATGACAGGAACTTTAAAGGGATGGTATCATATTTTTGGAGTCGTTCGACAAAACCAGTTCCATGAACTGGGCCAAACTTCAGCAGTTCCATGAAGAATTCATAGGTGATGGATCGATAATAGATAAAAAACTCAGGCAAGAGTTTTTCGAAATGAGATGCTACTCAATCAAGATCAAAGACTTGGAAAAACACTACCAAAGGATGAGCAAGAGATTCTACCATCTCAACGGACTCCATGATCCAAGCCTGAAGAACACCTATGTTGCATCTCTTCCTGCTGAGATACAACCAGAACTGAATAGGATGACCATGTCCATTCAGAAAGACTTCATTGTTCTGACAATGGGACAAATTCACCAAATGACTTTAGAAGCTATTGACAAACTTTGCAGACAGCATGAGTTCTTCTCTGACATCATGACTCAAAAAAGCAAGTTTAGTAAAGCTTGTCAGAAACCTTACCTTGAGATTAAATGCAAGAAGCCTGTTTAGGCAAATTCAAAACAAAGAAAAAGCGGGAAAAACCACTTTTCCGAAAAAAGAAAAAAAAAATTTAAATTCTTTGAGAAAAAGAAGTTCAGAGGAAAAACACAAGATCAACAGTGCTTTATTTGCAAGAAAAAGGGACACTTTTCCAAGAACTATCCTCACAAAGCTGATAGAGCCATCAAGCTCATCTCCACCCTCCAGCTTGATGATAAAGACGACATAAAATCTCTCTATTCTGAACAGAGTTCCGCAGATGAAGAAACTGTCTTCGCTCTCAACATCTCCTGTGATGAAACTGGATCAGAATATTCCAAGGAATCTGACATTGATACTATTCCAGTATTCTCCTTCCAAGAGACTCATCTTATCAATGTCTCTCCTCCACAACCATGCTTGGATGTCCAACTCCTTCCGTCTAAATATGAGAAAGTTATCCAAGTCATAGCCTACCTTGATACAGGAGCCCAGAAATCCATGATGGATCCTGATATTCTTCCCAAAGAATTTTGGAAGAAAGAAGCCTCCTATTTTGTAGCAACTGACGGAAAAGTCTTTAAAACTGAACTGATCACCAGAGCTCCAATTGGAATCAAACTCTTTCCAAAATGTATAGTTTGGAGTAAAGTAATTGGGAGCAAGCTTCCCAAAAAAGATATCCTGATAGGCATGGACATCTTCTCCATGACGAACAAGTTTCAAATTCTTCCTATAGGGATCAAATTCAAGAGGGAATTCAAACCTTTTACCGATATACCTAGACTCTTCTCTCTCTCTGAAGCTCTTCCAGATTTTGAGGAAATAAAGAACAAGTTAGCCTCTTTGTGCACTAACAGTCATGAGGAATTTTCTCATCCCAAGCCATTATGGAAGAATCTGAGTTCTTTGTACAGTTACCCTTTAAGCTCAATGAAGATGTCAATCGAACAAAGGCCAATCACCCAGGAATGTCTCCTTCAGACCTACAGTTAGCAAGACAAGAATGTCAGGAACTGTTGAAACAAGGCCTGATTGAACCAACCCAATCTAATTGGGTCTATCAAGCCTTCTATGTAGGAAAGAGGTCTAAAAAAAATTAGAGGGAAAAAGAGGTTAGTAATTGACTACAAGCCTCTTAACTATTTTCTTAAGGATGATAAATTTCCAATACCCAAAGCCTCATCCTTACCCACTCTGATAAAATAAGCCCATATTTTTTCCAAGTTTGACCTCAAATCTGGATTATGACAATTAGGCATTGACCCTATGGACAGATACAAAACTGTTTTCTATATACCCAATGTCCAATACCAATGGAAAGTAATGCCCTTTGGGCTTAAGATAGCCCCATCACTGTTCCAAAAAACCATGACAAAAATCTTTGAGCCCATACTAGATAGAGTAATCGTATACATTGATGATATTTTATTGTTCTCACAAGACATGGACTCCCACAAAAAGTTATTGGATAATTTTGTTTTAAATATCCCATTAACATGGGATTATGCTCTCAGAGAAAAAGATCCACTTGGCCCAAGAAGAAATCGACTTTTTGGGAATGCACTTCTGTCACGATTCTTATCAGCCTCAACCTCACATTGCTGAGGAACTCTCAACTTCCCGGATGAAAATCTGACCGTCAAGCAAATCAAACAATTTCTCGAGATAGTCAATTACATTAGAGAATTCATCCCTAATGCTGCCAAGAGTACAAGTCTCTTATCCAAGCTCTTAAAAGAAGAATCCATCTCCATGGGGATTAGAACAGACCAGAGCCATCAAAGAATTGAAGAAAATAGCCCAAGCTCCTCCAGCTCCGAAGATTCCAGGAAACGGAAAGAGGATACTACAGATTGATGCCAGTGATAAATACTGGGGAGTAGTACTCATTGAGGAAGATAATGGAAGAAGGTACTATTGTGGTCATGCCAGTAGACAATTCAAGGATGCCGAGAAACATTACCACACCACATTTAAGAAAGCCTTAGCTGTAAAAAACGAAATAAAGAAGTTTGACTTCCACCTTAGAGGACATCACTTTGAGGTACAAATGGACAACTCTTTATTCCCGAAGATCTTAGAGTTCAAGAACAAGATGTCTCTTAATCCTCAGATTCTCCGACTAATGGACTGGTTTTTCAGGTATGATTTTATTGTTAAGCACATTAAAGGAAGTCTAAACATAGTCCCTGACTTTTTGTCCAGACCCAAAAAGATTGTCCAATTAATAATTGACACCCATAGTCTCCCTCTTATCTTTATGGTCAAACCTCTCTCCAATAAAACCAAGACCATCAAAGTATATTCACCCGGTTTAAACCCAACTACATCAGCCGATATTCTCCATTATGCTAAAACCCGTTATTTTTACTTTTTACATGAGACCATGAGATATAAGATAATCTCAGCTTCAATGTTTAACCCTGATATTCCCTTCGGGGGAATTTTTGAACTATTTTGTGAACCCGGTTGGGATCTTTGCAAACCCACACTATCGACCATTTAGTGCGATACTGTTCAATACTCCATTCCCATCGCACTAAAACCACAAACAACTTATAGCATTTTGACAGACCCCTACAAAGACAAGTTTCACTTTTGGACATTACTCGAGTGGTTTTCTCCAATACCCTGGTGGAGACAAAAGCTCAAGGAGATTATGGATTGTCAAAGACAGAAAAGAGTTACTGAAGACTCTCTCAAGAATTTGACCTCAATCTTCATCATCCACCGTTCATACTTCTTAAATCCAGCAGGACACCTATGGTCAAGAAATGAATCTTATCTTTGGGCCAGCTTTGAAACTTACCCACTTGATAACAGCTACCGTGCACAACTGGCGCATCACCTCTGTGAAGTGAATCATCACCAGCACAATCTAGTGGACCCCAACATCGCCAACTCATCCCATAGACCACCTGATTCATACCCTATGGATAAGATCATCCCAAAAGAAGACAAATCTCAAGAAATAAGATTTTTCAAATCAAGGGCAGAAATGAACGTCCCTGATGAAGCCTTCCAGAAGGTTGAAGATCTAACGGATAACCTCAATGAAGATCTGATGGAAGAAATGATGATGCACAAGAAGATGTATCCCTATTAGGACCCGCTACATGGAAGCATGACAAGAAGTGGGCCCAACAGATGAATTATTCTAGTTCCACCTGATATGACTAAAGTAAAGACTTTAGTTAATGACTGTCATTATGACATGCTACTAAAACACGATTCCCTTATCTTTACACGTGTTTATTGCAATTACCGCAAATGTGTTAAGAAAAATAAGTCTGGATCAACTTTACTTTTCCATGAAGAGATAAGACATCATTTTCGAATCTTATTTTATCTTTTCCACTTTGTCCATAATTATGATTAAAATAAAGTATGAATTTTTGTTCTTTGTAAGACCATTACGATGTGTGGGTCATAGTTTCATTATCTTATTTTGTATTCTACCTTGTAACATAAGTTTCGAATCCGAATTTCATTCTAGTTTAGTGAAACTTTGGATTCCGCTTGTTTAGTTTTGCTATAAATAGGGGATGCTTGTAATGTTGTAACTCATAACACAATCGAGTGAAATCAATACAAGTTCTCTTTTTAAAATGTTCTCTCTCTAAGTTTTCTCTTGTCTAAAAGCTTGAAGTTTATAATTTTTAGTATCGTTCCTTACTTAGATGTAAGTATGCTCTACACTTGTCTCAAAAAACTAATTATAAAAATATAGACATATAAATACTTTAATAAATAAATTTCTATTAATTATTAATAAAAAATAAAATAAAATAAACAAATAAATAAACAAAAAAACTTGTGAGAAAAACTACTTAAAAAAACGAAGGACATAGAACCTCGTGGAACCATCTGGAATAGCAACGACAGTTCTAGTTCCTACAGGCAAGAATTAGTTAACAAAATAATTAATATATGTCAACACTATCTATTCACGGTTCCTGTTTACATACTTTAAAAAATTTTCTTTATAGGCGGTTCACGGTTGTAGTGTAGATTCCTCCTTCCAGAAGTGTCGTAGCATTAATTCCAAAACTTTTATTTTTTATTTTGGACTCTTCTCTTAATTTAATTTTACTATTTGATTCTTTGCCTTTTCTCCTTACTTCTTTCATACCCCATTACTTCTTTTCTAAAAAATTAGATAATTATTCTTTTTAATTACATTCAAATTTCCCTATTTTTTTATTTAAACATTAAAAATGTAGGATGAGTTAAATTTATTATGTAGGGCTTCCTAAAGGATAAAATTTTAATAATATATAATATATTTTGAGAGAGTTAGATTAGAATTTTAAAAGATAATATAGTAGTCTCATTTTGATTAAATATAACATTTTAATTAATATTTATTTAAAACGATTGAATCCACTCATGAAAAAAGATTTTTTTTTTAAATAAAACCAAAACATTAGTGAAAAAAAATTAAATTTAAAATATAACTAGTCCTTTTTTCTTTTTCTTTCTATTAACTGTAATCATACTAAATATAAATAACTCTCAACTATTCATGATTCTAAATTTACAACTGATATTTAGAAGGTGGTCTATATGTGACACGTCTTATTTTCAACAATCGACATAAACTATATATTTTCTTTATAATTGGGACTCAGCATCTTCTGGACGAAGTACTAGATAATGGTTCATTTAATGATAATTTTTATAATTTGTTGGTGATTAATCTTCTTATGTAAATCCTTTATATATAAAAGTACCACATCATTAATAACAATCATTTCAACAAAAATGGAGAAATGTATTCTTTCTATATCTATATACACGGCAAACGGTGCTTTGAGTCCAGCACGAGTTTGTGCTTTCTTTCGTACCTCTTGATAAGGAACTAAGAAAAATACAAGTTCTACATTTCATTGTGGGGAATCAGAAAGATTAGCTATTGTTTTTCATCAAACATTTAATAAATACCTATGTTTTTTTGTATCAAATCATATCTAAATTTATTCTTATTATTTTTTCTCTATCACGTACACACATTGACCTTTTTCCCATTAGAAGTAGCAAGGTACCCTTGAAATATTTTCCAAAGATTAATCAAAAGCATTACTTGCATATGCCATGCAGGCGAAAATTATGCCCCATTCAGAAAAACCATATCGTAGCAAACAACCAAATTAAAATATTAAAATGGCTTCACTATATAAACCCATGAAACCACAATACTTATAACCACCGAGTATCTGAGCTTGAAACCTCTTTCTAGAACTCCAATTCCCACAACTTTCCCATGGCTCCAAGCTTGAGCAAAACCCTGCAACAAGGTTCAATAGGTCTGGTCCCCGACATTTCACCATTGTCCATAACCTTAAACGGATCGAACTTTCTCGCTAACGGCCAACCGTTTCTGACGGAAGTCCCCGCGAACATAATGACCACCGCTTCGCCCTCTCTCAATTCGAAAGCCACAGACACGGTGGTGGGTTGCTTCGTGGGGTTCCACGCGGACGAGCCCAGGATCCGCCACGTGGCGCCGGTGGGGAAGCTGAGGGGCATAAGGTTCATGAGCATATTCCGGTTCAAGGTGTGGTGGACCACACACTGGGTCGGAAGCAACGGCCACGAGGTGGAACACGAAACCCAAATGATCCTCCTTGACAAAAGTGACACGCTGGGACGCCCCTACGTGTTGCTGCTTCCCATTCTCGAAGGCTCCTTCCGAGCCTCCCTCCAACCCGGCTTCGATGACTACGTGGACGTTTGCGTGGAGAGTGGATCAACACGTGTCACTGCCTCCAGCTTCGGCAGCTGCTTGTACTTCCACGTGGGTGATGACCCGTGTCGGTTAGTCAGAGATGCAGTGAAAGTAGTTAGAAAGCATTTGGGGACTTTCAAGCTTCTCGAAGAGAAAACCCCGCCAGGTATTAAAATTTAACGGATTAGTAATTTTTTTTTTTTTTTTTTATCAAATAAAAGATAATCTTCGTCAATTTTTGGATAGATTATTAAAATCTAAATTGTAGAAGACAGAAAAAAAAATTATGAAATGATAATATTTTAAAAAATTAGTGTAGAGCATTTAGTTACTAATTTTTATTTGATTATTTTGCAGTGATTATAGATAAGTTTGGTTGGTGTACATGGGACGCGTTTTACCTGAATGTGAATCCATTAGGAGTGTGGGAAGGGGTGAAGGGGCTTGTGGACGGAGGGTGTCCTCCGGGGATGGTCCTAATCGACGATGGGTGGCAATCAATTTGTCACGATGAGGACCCCATCACGGACCAAGAGGGTGTGAACCGAACCTCCGCGGGGGAGCAAATGCCGTGCAGGCTCGTGAAGTTCGAGGAAAATTACAAGTTCAGGGATTATTGTGGTGATAAAGGCTCTGAGAAGGGTATGGGTGCGTTCGTTAGGGATTTGAAGGAACGGTTTAGGAGCGTGGAGCAGGTGTATGTTTGGCACGCGCTTTGTGGGTACTGGGGTGGGGTCAGACCTAAGGTTCCGGGCATGCCCGAGGCTACGGTTGTTACTCCGAAGCTGTCGAAGGGGTTAAAGATGACAATGGAAGATTTAGCGGTGGATAAGATCGTGAATAACGGTGTTGGACTAGTGCCACCTCACCTCGCTCACCGTTTGTACGAGGGGCTCCACTCGCGTTTGGATTCGGCGGGAATTGACGGCGTCAAAGTTGACGTTATACATGTAAGTCTCTGCTTTGCACCTAAATTATTTCCTTTTTGTCCTTACATTCTATGCAAGGGACACACTTTTTGTTCTTAATATGCCTAGATGTGTTTACATAGGATAAAAGATATATTACCTCTAGATTTATATATAAATAAAGTAATTAATTTCACAATTAATTTTTTTTAATATTATTTATTCGAGATGATGTATGGTTTTAAATATATAATATCTTTTGAAACATTTGAATTAGTTGAAAATGGTTTATTTTTCTGATATAGTTCTTTTGTTTATATTGGAGATAAAGAAATTGTTGTTTGAAATCTAATAGTCTTTAGGTTCTCACACGTTCAATGTATTTTCTTTTTTTGTATTCTACGTTTAGTTTAATAGGAGCAACCATGTACATACATACACAACTATTGTCGTAATTGCAGGGTTGAAACATGAAAGCCAAATTGTCTCAACTAGAAATGGTTTGTCATGAGATTGAGAAGTTTCTCTTTCCATTGGCACTATTTCTTTCCTACTGCATCTGGTGAGTATACGAGGACCTTGCCAAAATTAGTATCACAACTCACAAGTATCAACCAGGTTTCCAGCTTCGTTTGATACTTGGAGGTATTATTTCACCAAAAAAATCTTTAATCAACCATTGTATTAATTTGGATAATTTAATTAATTGTTATACCACTAGCATCATATATTATTCTAGTAACTAGTCAATAGCTGGGTTTAAAGCTTTTACATTATCAAACATTTAGACATTATAATTAGTGATTTGGAAATAATTATTGTAAAACTCATACACTTATTGGATCATTTTAATTAAATGGTAGCCTAAAATTATGTTACATGAATAAGTTGAGTTGGATCAACCCAAAAATGTACTTTTATCAAAGAAAAACACTAACTAAACACAGATATTTATTTAGATTATTTTGAAATCTAATATTTCGTGATTTGCACTCTGTAGTTGCTGGAAATGCTATCCGAGGAATACGGTGGGCGTGTTGAGCTAGCCACAGATTATTACAAAGCACTCACTGCATCGGTGAAGAAGCATTTCAAAGGCAATGGAGTCATTGCAAGCATGGAGCATTGTAACGACTTCTTTCTCCTTGGCACTGAAACCATAGCCCTTGGTCGCGTAGGTAATACTACTACTAATAATCATTCCAAATTTCAACTTCATAGTAACAACACATACTAGGGAGATAACGTGGATGTTTGGTTTCATTTCGGATCAAGTCAAACGTGAGTTCAGGATTCATATCCAAGCTGAAACTACTTTAAAGAACTTCCATTTTCACACTTAAACCAAACACATTATTTCTCAAACTTTATTATACCTAAAATTTTCTGACCATAACAATTCATTCATACAGGAGATGATTTTTGGTGCACTGATCCCTCTGGGGATCCAAATGGAACGTATTGGCTCCAAGGGTGTCACATGGTGCATTGTGCATACAACAGTTTGTGGATGGGAAATTTTATTCAACCGGATTGGGACATGTTTCAATCCACTCACCCTTGTGCTGAATTCCACGCTGCTTCTAGAGCCATCTCTGGTGGACCCATATACGTTAGTGATTGTGTTGGAAAACACAACTTCAAGTTGCTTAAGAGCCTCGCTTTGCCTGATGGCTCCATCTTGCGCTGCCAGCACTATGCACTCCCCACACGAGACTCTTTGTTTGAAGACCCTCTACATGATGGGAAAACAATGCTCAAAATTTGGAATCTCAACAAAGTAAGCCACCCTCTTTTCAATTAGCTCTTTTTTTATTAATGTAATTTGTTTTTGGCCTCAAGGGACATAAACATGTTTAAGGAGAAAGTTGATTGGATGATCGGGACAATGATGACACGGCACATGGCATCCTATTGAGTTTTATTAGATATTTGATGTATAAGATTTAGTGGGACCATGAATAGATGCTCATCATGACACCCAATTGAGTGTTATTATTTTTGTTATACTTCATTTCATGGTCATATTTGCTAAAATTAGATGTTTTGATCACACCATATTGGCATTGGAATTGTTATTTAACTTAATATCTTTGTTTTGTCACAGTATACAGGTGTTTTGGGTCTATTCAATTGCCAAGGAGGAGGGTGGTGTCCTGTGACTCGGCGAAACAAGAATGCCTCTGAATTCTCACACGCTGTGACATGCTTGGCGAGTCCTCAAGATGTTGAATGGAGCAATGGAAAAAATCCAATGTGCATAAAAGGGGTGGATGTGTTTGCTGTGTATTTCTTCAAGGACAAGAAATTGAAGCTGATGAAGTCGTCAGAGAAATTGGAAGTTTCACTGGAACCATTTAGTTTTGAGCTGTTGACAGTGTCTCCAGTGACAGTGTTATCAAAAGGGTTCATTCAATTTGCTCCAATTGGATTAGTGAACATGCTTAACTCTGGTGGTGCTATTCAGTCCCTGGAATTTGATGATGACACAGATGTGGTCAAAATTGGGGTGAGAGGTTGTGGGGAGATGAGGTTGTTCTCATCAGAGGAGCCAATTAGTTGTAAAATAGATGGGGTGGCTGTGAAATTTGATTATGAGGATAGAATGGTGAGAGTCCTAGTTTCCTGGCCTAGTTCTTCAAAATTGTCAATGGTTGAGTTTTTGTTTTGATCCCTCCTAGCAACGTGATTTTGGGATGCTATGATCTTTAACTCTGTTTTTAAGTAATAAGATTCATGTTTATCTATAGTTTTACAGAGCAGAATGTGTTAAAACACACTAACCTATCTTAGCAAATAATTCTTCAGTTTCATATTTTAGCAAAATATAGTAGGAGCTTTAAGTTGAGTTTACTAAATAACATGATAGTTAATTATTGAAGCTGTAGTTGGATTGTGGCTCAAGGAGCAGCTTCAGTCATAACCAGCTTTACATTCGTGTCGATCATAAGCATGAAGTCAACACCAAATAGAAGTGTCTAACTTATATGTGATGTCTGGGTGATTACCTGATTTTTTTTTTAAATTATATATATATATATATATATATATATATATATATATATATATATATTAAATAAAACCCACTTTCTTTTCTTTTTTTAAATGGGACTTGCATCTCCAAAGTTTAATAAAAAATATGAATTGAAAAATACTGAACTGTTTCAAAGTAATTGATATTAATAATTTTATTTTAGATATTAATGTTTTATTATGATTTAAAATCTACAAAAAAAAGAAGTTATGCATGTATATTCATGTATTATAGGAAGTAGGAAGTCTCATCCGTTCTATTGTTAAAAGTTGAAATGATCCGTAATTTTCTTTTATAAAAAAAGTCTTAAATTTTTATATCAATGTTTTTTAAAAATTTCATTTGCTAAATAATATTTTTCATGAATAAAATTAATAAATATAATTATATTTACATATTCAAATATTTAATCATAATAAATATTTTTAAATTAATTAATTTATAATTGTTATTTAAATTATAATATATAATATGTTTATATATTTTAACAACGTAACACTTTCCATGATAATTTATTTATTTTAATATAAATATAAATATGTTTGAAAAAAAATAAAAAATAGGTTATGAACTAACTTATCATTGAATAATAAATTAATCAGACAATCTTGTGATGGATTTGTTGGATCATATAACTTGTTTTAGTATCTTTAATATTCTAATTAAGAATAATATAATGATTTTTTTTCTGTAAATGTTAGTGCTTAATCCACTTCTTTATTTATATTTATACTATATAATTATTAAAATAGAATTCTACGCCTTTTTCATCTTTAAAATTGTACAAATAATTTTAACAATGATTTGATTTATGTGAAAAAATTTTAATGTATTGAAATATGAACTTAAAAGTTTTTATATTTTTTTCAACAAACAAAATTATATATTTATATAATAATATAAAAAATAATTAATATTATAAATAATGTATTTTAAAAGAAAAAAATATTCAATTAAAATCTCATTATGTATAGTTTTACTTCTCTTTCCCTATAAATTTTTTTTTTCTTTTTTTCTTTATTCATTTGTTTCTCTTCTTTGTATCCCATGTATCGTATTTTTTCTCTTTCCTCTCCAATTTTAATTAAAGTTATTATATTAAAATTTAATAAAATTATGCTGATATAATTTTTTAAAATTAATATTTGAATTAACTAATTATTTAATATTATGATAATAATAAATAAATTTATTTATTTGTATAATTAAAAAATATTAAATATTTTTATGTTAAATGTAATTTTATTTAATAATTTAATATATTTATAATTAGGTTAAATTATGATGATAAGTCATTTTTAAAATATTTATTAAAAAATTACTTTAAAATAAATATTTAATTTTTCTTAAAAATTATAATATAATAATTTGTACTACCTTAAATTTATAATATAATTTTTTTAAAATTTAATACATTAAATTATAGAATTTTTGAATAATTTTTTTATTTTTAAAAAATAAAAAATTTATTTTATCAAATTTAATTTAGTATTTTTAATTAAAAGAATAAAATGACAGAAAAAAAAACCAAACACCATGATAGAGAAAAAAGATTAAAAGAAAAAATAAACGAAGAGGAAGAAAAATAAAAAAACAACGAAGAAAAAAAGGAAAATAACTCTATTCATTTTTATTATTAAATTTTGTGTATAAGTAAACATATATAATTAAGTAAATAAATTTATAGAAATTTTATTTAAGTAAATTTTATTTTAAATATATTATTTATGAAATTAATTTTACAAACAACACCCTTCTTTACAATTAAAGATACATGACCTTAGAATAGAACATCTTTCATTCTTCTCCTCGTAAAAATTAACAGAACAATTATAGTAGAAAAAGATTAAATTATTCAAATTCATCTAACTTTAATTAAGATATTTTCATAGTCAAAATAAGCATTATAACACCATTGTTGAAACCGAGTAGTTAAAGGTCATATATTTATACCTCGTATATTTTCTCAACAAAAAAAACAAAATATTATCTCATGGAAGTTAAACCGTTCTCCATGAAAAAACAAAATATTATCTCATATATTTATACCTCGTACATTACACGAAGTGTATAATGTAATGATACACCATAACACTTGTTATCTTTTATCATTACTCTTAGCACATATAAAAAAAAAAAAAAAAGTTGTAGGAAATGTGCATGGAATCCTCTAGTTATTTTAAATCATCCAATGTTTTTATTACAAGTGTAAAAATGTTCATCCGTAGAGTTGTCAAAATTCGTAACTAAGTTTTGTTTGACTATAGTAAAAAAATGTGACAATTCAGCATAACCTATAATTTAAAACATATTATAATTTTTAGCTTAATCTAATTTTATATTAGGTTAATAGATTAATGAGTTAAATTTGATAAAAAATAAATAAATTATTAACTTGTTTATACCAAAATAATTAATTAAAAAATATTTAAATAAAATATATTTTTAAAATTTAAATTATATATTAATAACATTAATTTTTATTTAAGATATAATGAGTTAATATATAAATTATATGAGAATGGACTCATTCAATCTCATAATAAGTGTTAACATATACTGTTTTCTGATTAAAATCTCTTTTGGTTAAATTATTATTGTTGACCATATTTTTTCTGTTTTGATAAGTTGATTGGGTTGTTAGCATTTTATATGCTGTATTTTTTAATTTATTATTTTAGATGTTTTCCTTATAAAGGACACTGTAGAGAATGTTAAAGTAAATAAAATAAGAATATCTTTATTCCTCTGTCTTTCTCTTTCTCTATCAATAAATTAGGTTTATCAACATGGTATATAGAGCATAGATTACCTTCTTTATGGGTACTGGTCTTGCTCCCATGGCGACCACCACACCTGTCCTCTTCTCCTATTCTGTCTCGAAGAAACTCAGTGACACTAATTTCTTCCTCTGGCAACAACAAGTTGAACCAGTCATTAAAGCTCATCGTCTTCAACACTGCTTGGTTAACCCTCAGATTCCGCCACAATTTCTTTCCATCTCGGATAGTGATTTAGGGATTGAGAATCCCGAATACACCACTTGGGAAACACAGGATCAACTTCTTCTTTCATGGCTTCAATCTTCTTTATCGGGCTCCTTCTTGGCTCGAATCATTGGCTGTCAACATTCGTTTCAGGTTTGGGAGAAAATCCATGCTCACTTCACTTCTTAGACCAAAGCTCGGGCTCGTCAGCTTTGTACAGAACTTCGCACCATGAAGAAAGGTGAATGGACCATTAATGACTTTATTCTCTCCCTCAAGATGCTGGTCCACTGCCTTCGCTCTATTGGTGATCCTGTCTTTGATCGCGAACAACTTGACCTTATTCTCGAAGGTCTTCTGGTTGAATATGAGTCATTCCTTGCTTTAATCAACAACAAACCAGATTTGTTTTCTCTCAATGAAGTAGAATCTCTGCTTGTTTCTTAGGAAGCTCAACTTGCAAAGTTTCGTCCTGATGGTGATACGGTTTCGCTTCATCTCACTATCGTCGTCGTCCCCTTCGCGAAGGGGAGAACGATAAATGCGATCGGTCGCGACGCGATAGTTTTTTGACTCGCGTTTTCTAAAATGTGGTCATCACTTTTAGGATGCTCGTTAACCGAACTATCCTTAAAAATGAGTGTCGCCATTGTCAAAAGAGGCGGTCGGAGCGACGCGATGGTTTCTGACTTTGACTCATGTTTTAAAAGTGTGGTACAACGCCTTTAGGTTGTCCGATAACCGGGCTGGACCTAAAGGCGAGGTTTTTTTAAAAAGGGTTCTGGAGTCGCCACCAATGTTTTGTCCGGAAACATTGGAAAAAGAAGAAAAAGAAGGCATTGGTTTAAAAAAACCGATTTTGGCCATTATAACCAAAGTTGGGTAAGGGAGTTAGTTACGCGTAGGGAAGGTATTAGCTTCCCTACGACGCCCATTTCAGGTTCCCTATGATGGACTGTTTATTTCATAAATAAAAACTCTAAAATTATGCTTTTACCCTTTATTTATTCGTGGAATTTAAAATGTTGACTACATGGCCCTAATAGCTAATGCACAGATAGATGTAAAAGAAAAGCGATAAAAGAAGAGGTAAAGTATAGGAACCTTTGAAGCAAGCTTTTGTATTTAATATTCTTGGTAAATGTTCTTTTTGGCAACCTCTGCGCTCTACAGTATTGATCGCTCTTTCTCGCAACACTCGAAAACGCTTACTAAGGATGCTAAGAAACTCTGAAAATGCTTCGGAGGGATCCTAAGAGAAGAATTTGAGAAAGTTGTAGAAGGGAAAGTTGAAGAATGTTGTGAAAAGGAGGGGGTCGCGCCCCCCTTTTATAGGAATTTGCACCTGTCAGGTCGGGATCGCCATCTCGCCTGACAAGGTCAAGACTGCCGTCTCGCCTGACAAGGTCAAGACTGTCATCTCGCCAAATAGGACAGTGGTCTTGCCCTTGACAAATGGCGAGAAGGCCGTCTCGCCAAACGAGACGGCGGTCTCACCAAACGAGATGGCGGTCTCAGCCTTCTAGGTGGAATTTCTTATTTTTTTTCCGTACAAAAAACCTTCCTACTCTAATATGGGGCCTTATTGGTCTATCCTAGGGACCTTTTAGGCCTTGCCCATCTTCGAATCAGAAGTCTTCTGCTCTTTATTTTGAGGCCGGACAAGATTTGGGGTCTACAGCTGCCCCCCCCTTCACCTGACTAGCCGATTGTTGGCTCAATATGCCAAAAAGATCGGCTGAAGGGTGAAGGAGTTAACCCTCTTGCCCGGTTGTCCTTCGGTTTCTTTCCTGGTTGTGGTAGCCGACCTTCTAGACGCTAAGTGTGATCCTCTGGGATGCTCCTTTGATGCGGTAGCTGACCCCTTCGGTTGATGAGTACGAACCCCCATCCGGTTTGAGCCCCCTTTTGTAAGGCTTGATGAGCATGCACCCCCATCTGGTGTTTGACGAGTATGAACTCCCGTCTGGTAAGCCCCCTTTTGTGAGGCCTGATGAGTATGCACCCCCATCTGGTATTTGACGAGTATGAACCCCCGCCTGGTAAGTCCCCTTTTGTAAGGCCTGATGAGTACGCACCCCCATCTAGTGTTTACGTCCACTTTGTAGGACTGGTTCCGACTTACTACTCTGGCTCATGCGCAGATGTTGCCTGTGTGCAGGTCTTTACCTTCGAGATCTTCCTTGTCCCGAAGTTGTGGTGGAGACTTACTGCTCTAGCTTATGCGCCGATTCCATGGGGAATAGTTTTTTATAAATGTCTTTGATTTTTTTGGTAAAATCTTCCGGTGTGCCGGAGATTCTTTGATTTTCAGCTTTTCTGATAGCCATCCAGCTTGTTGATTGTTGGGGATTCTTTGTTTTGATCTTTTGGTATTTGTCATCCGACTTTGCTGGTTGTCGGAGATTTTTGGTGAATGTGGTCGTTTTGCCGATTTTGCCTTTTCCTCTTTGTTAGGAAGATGATGGCTGATGTTTTGGATTTAATCTTGCCTTTTTCCAGATTTTATCTTTTTTCTCGCGGTTTTGGATTTTGGCTTTTTCGGATTGTGCATAAGCCTTTTTTACTTTTCAATTTCTTTTGGTACGCTGACTTTTTTTTTTTGGAAATAGAATAAAGACAAAGAAATTTACCAAAAGAATTTATTCATATATGATAAAAATATGTACAATGATCATGTTAATACAATGATATCCCTAAGACGGCGGCAGACTCGACTGCGAGCTTGGAGACGACCCAGGAGGGGGAAACTACCGGAACATATGCCTCTAGAATTCCTCCTGGCTCCGGAATTCCTCCTGGCTCTGGATATGTCGACCTGACGCTGGGTGATCATGCCTAGGTCCTGTCTCATCCCTTTCTGTGTCTGGCCGAAGGCTTCCAGCTGCGTCTTGAAGACGTCTTGCCTTAGGGACATCTGGTCCAACTGCTGGCGGATGTCGTGCATGTGACGGTGCATGTCAGAAAAGTCGTCCCCGTATTGCTGCTGCTGCTGTTCGAACTCCAGGGGCATCGGGATCTCCTGCGCTGCCTCCAAATCCTGGATGTCTAGGGTGATGGCGAGCGCAGGGTGAAGGACCACTTGGGATCCGTGCCTGATGAGCATCCCAATACTGACGAGCATGGACCCGCTGATGGACTCAGGTCGGAGAGTGGAGGGAATGTCCTCCCCGCCGGGGCACCCCCATTTCTCGGCCAGCGGGGTGATGAGAGGACCCATGGGTGGCTCTGACGGGGCGGCTCCGAAAGTCCTTGAGAGCTTTCAGAAAGAAGTAGCCAGGATTACACCGACATCCGTAAAGCATGCAGTGCAGTGTGAAAAGGTCAAGCTAGGTAATCTTCCCCTGACTTTCCTTCCGCCCATGGATAGTCTCTACCAACAGCTTGTGGCAGATGCAGAGAGAAGGGCTGAGTGCCGACCCTTTCATCAGGGCCGGTAGAATCTGTGACCCGGTGAGATCCTCCCATATCTCACCGGTTGTGAGGGCAGCCGACCGCTCACAGATGCCCCCCTGATATTCCGGCGTCAGGGTGTCCTCGGGCTGTATGAAGCCTATGGCAACGTTAAACTCGTCAAATGTCGTTGTCCGATAGGTCCCGTTCATATAGTACAAGACCATCTTCACCGAAGGGACACCCAGGAACATTGTGAGCATCTCGATCATCGTAGTGGAGGAGAGGAACTCCATTACAACCTGTGTGTAGATGCGGGTCAGGGGGGGCTGGAGGAGGAAGTCCCACCGGATATGCTGAATGTAGCCCCGCACATTGTCCTCCCAACCGAACTCGGCCAGGATACCAAATTCTATTCTCAGCATTGGATGCCAGGAGTAACCCCTGATGTGCTCCAGCCTGGCCTGATGCTGCGACGTAAGCTGGGTAGGATTTGGGGGAGCCGGGGCTGTAGGTGCGCTCGGGCCGGGGCCCCGACCTCTCTTCCGGGATCTAGATGATTCACCTCATTGCATTTTGACAAAGACAGTCAAGAATGTATGAGAATGTGTATGAGGATGCAGGAATGGAGTGCTTAGAATTGACCCCAAGGCCCCTTTTATATAGAATTTTTGATTTTGGTCAAGACCGCCATCTAGGATTTCGAGACGGCGGTCTCGATTTTTCAAAGCTCAGGACCGCCGTCTGGAATTTCGAGACGGCGGTCTCGCCATACAGGAAGGCGATCTCGTTTTCAATGAAAGGCGAGAAGGCGGTCTCAATAAACGAGATGGCAGTCTCGCTTTTTGGAGTTTTTTTTTTAGGGAAAATATAGGATCTTGTTCAAAAACATTTATGCATGCAATGTTTTCATGTTTGATGTCCTACGATGCTATTTCGTTAATTTTTTAGAAGCGTTAACTGGTGTGTCTTTGGAAGACGGGGTCCCTCTGAAGTTGTTTTTCTGCTGTGCTTGTCTATACCGTTCCGGACTCAATGTGATCCAAGAATAACTGTTGGTTTGAAGAGCACACTTTGCCATGTCGGTGCGCTTTTTCCTTACTCCCAGGATTTCAATCCTCTTGTTGATTATATGCCTCCATATTCCCAAACTAATTGTTAGAATATTTATAGTAAGGGTCAAGAGAAGAGAAGTAAGAGGATAATTTATTCAATGACTTGTGTTTAGATGGATGATTTTTATTTAGAAAGGGGTTTTGTAAGAATGACTGGCCAAGGTTGGTCTGAGTGTTTAAGCTGATGTTTAAACAAACGTTTTTCCTTGAGGGTTCGCGTCTTAGTCCATTTCTATCACTTTTTGTGGCTGATTGATTTCCCCAGACTACCCTTTGGGTTTTCATACTAGGATACTGTGTTTTGGTCCTATCTTTTGTCTAGGTTTCTTTTTTCTTGCTTTGGAAATCCTAGCAGACCTTATTTTGTAACCCTAACTTCTGCCCAGGCTACCCTTTATTGTTGTTCGGGTTTCCTAGCAGGTTGACCCTAATTTCTGCGTAGCCCCCTTGGTGGGTTTCCTACCGGGTATTTTGCCCTTTCTTTTTTGGCCTTCGGCTTCTATGAGCTTCTTTTGATTTCTTTTTACACAATATTAGCGAAACACGATTTTATTATGATGAGGTAAAACCTTATTCTGTGTTTCTAATCAATCAACTCGATTATTATTGCGATGACGCGTTTTGATTACTTTGACGACTTCTCTTCTTCTTTTTTCGTTTGCTTAAACATGGTTATTACAAGGTTTAGACATGAATAGCAAGAAAAGAAGCGAATGGTAAGAAATGTATTCTTTATTAATTAGTAAGGGAATATGTGCCCAAAAGATGCCTGGGGGTCGGGCTAGCCTAGTCATTAGTAAGCGAATGGTAAGAAATATGTTTACATCCCTTAAGAAAGGAAAAAGAACTCCTAATGACTAGGGTATCTCTCGACGCTTGTATTACTCCGCTTCAAAAAATTTGCTTTAGAGTTCAGAGGGGAGACTTCCCTTTTCTCTTTTCAGCTCGACCCTTTGTAGGTTCATATCCTAGGCCATACTTTAAAGGATTATCTTTGTATTATGGGGGCTCCCTCATTCCTTGGGAGTCTGCCCCCAGTCCTTGGCCAGGATGGTAACCATGATTCATCATCATGCGGCCTACCTTCATATTACTGGGAAGTCTTTCTACATTGGCAATTTCAAGCGCTTGAAAAGATGTTTCAAGGGCCTCTTCAGCCGCATCCACATAAGGTTGGGTAGACGGTCCACTGATAAGGATATCATCTTCTGCTTGGACCGTGACGAGTTTGTCATCCACTATGAACATGACTTTCTGGTGGAGCGTTGAAGGTACTGCCTTAGCGTCATGAATTCAAGGTCTGCCGAGGAGACAACTATATGTTGAAGTAATGTCCATCACGTGGAAATTGACATTGAAGATAGTGGGTCCGACTTGGATTGGTAGATTGATTTCCCCCACTACTTCTCGTTTAGATCCATCGAAGGCTCGAACGATAGTGCTACTTGGGCGCATGCAGGTTACTTGAATAGTCAATTTGTCAAGTGTGCATTTGGGCATCATGTTCAAGGATGACCCGTTATCCACAAGAACTGTAACGATGAGATACTCCTTGCATTTGATGGAAATATGCAAGGGCTTGTTGTGGCTCGACCCCTCTAGGGGGAGTTCTTCATCTGTGAAGGTGAGGTGATCGCTAGCCGTGATGTGACCGACGATCCTCTCAACTTTTTCCTGAGATATAGTATGAGGTACGTGTGCTTCGCTCAAAACCTTCATCAGGGCATTTCTATGCGGTTTCGAACTCATCATTAGAGATAACAAAGTTATCTTTGCAAGTGTATGATGGAGTTGGTCGATGATGGAATACTCGCTCTGCCTTATGAACTGGAGCAATTCATCGGTGTCCTCCTTGAATTATTTATTTTCTCTTTCTTCGGTATGTTTATTTTTCCCTTTATTCTTGGGGGTGTCTTCTTGTAACTCCTTGGGGGAGTACATCCTTCCGCTTCTGGTCATGCCCCCAATGTCGGCTATGTTGGAGATGTCTTCCTTTATTGGTGAAGATTCCCCGTATCTCTACAGTACAACTTTATTTGATTCATAGGGGAAAGGACGAGGCACAAATAATCGCACAGGCATCCTTGCCCCCTCTTCTTTATTGACCTTGATAACCAACGACTGAGACTTATTATCCTCTTGTGATGAATTGACCGTTGGGGAGAGCTTGATTATGAGCGACTTTTTCTCCATCCTTCTGATTGGAAGACATATAAGTTAATCCTTCCTTTTTATTATCTTATTTATTAAAAGTGAAGAAGGGGAAATCAAACATGCAAATGAATTAAATGCATGCAAGTAGACAATTATTGAATAAAAGGAATTTTTATTTATTTGTAGAAAATGTACATTCTCCTACTCCATGCTACGAAGCACTTTTTGACAGAAATGGAAAAGCCTAAAGAAACCCACAGACGAGTTCTGATTTCTACGTAATTCCTTTTCAGCTTCCCGGACGTGTTGGGTGAGTGCTTCGGTTTGTTTGTGGACCGTCTAGCTCATATCTACGCTATACTTTTGAGCCTCTTTGATCTTCGCCTCTTGATGGACGACCAAGGCTTGTAACTTGTTGAGTTTCTCAAGGGCTCGGTCTCTCTCTCTCGTAGCACTTGGCCATATTGAGCTAATCTGTCTCTTTCCTTGCAGCGCAACTCAGTAAGACTTCTGTTAAGTCTCTAGGTAGTCTCCCATCCTTGACATATTTCAGACCGAGTCCTTACGAGGTCTTGTAGCAACCTTTTAATCGTTTGGGCCTGCTTTGCACATTCGGCCTCAAGGCGTGCTGACTTGACGGTTATATCTTGAAGTTGATTATCCGAGTTGATTCTGGCAGATTTGGATGCTCGGATAACCTGCTCACTAGAATCAGTACATTGGTCCTTGAGGCGCTCTATCTCATGATCTTTCTTGCATTGCCTCTATAGACCGTATATGGTGAGGATAGATTCTTGCTCTTTTTCCTCAAGGGCCCTCATCTGGGCTCCCATGATTTCTATCCTCTAGGTCAAGGCATCGACTTGGCTTTGAAGCTCTCCACTGGTTGAAGGCGCAACAGGTGGGGCGGATGGTCGTGACATCCCTTTATTTCTCCTCCACTCCTCATAGTCACTGGAGAAAACAACTCGAGTGTTTCCTAGCTCTCTATCTCCCATGAAGATTGGCTTCTCCCATGCTCTTCGTACAACAAGTGAATTAGCAACAGTGCATGGGTCTCCGAAGAAACACAGTCCTCCGAGCTCTTCCCATGATAATGCGGTTTGAGTCCTCATGAGTTGTCTCATAACCACTTTTGGAGAATAGGCTATGCAACCCCTAAGACCTATTAACGGTACGCTCGGATAATCCCCACATCTGATGAGGATTGGGCTGGGTCAGAACCAAGGACATGCCCAAGATAAAATGTTCGCGTCCCATTGTTCCAACTCAACCTTCCACTCCATGGTTAAGCATCGGTGGAGAGGGATTTTAGAGAAGCTTTTCAAAGGATCGGAGAACATCCCCATGTGACTAGAGGCGTAGAAATGTGTGATACCCCACACAAATAGCAGTGAAGAGCAGCATCTGAGTGTTCTCCCTTGCTTCTGGTGATAGAATTCCACCGAAAGCAAGGTGTCGACAAGAAGTGCAGGCAAGGGACTCTTCGAGTTCACGTCCCAGGCGAAGAAGGCGTCCATGACGGCTTGATCCACTGTGTCGAGGTGGAAGGGAAACAAGATTGTTCCAAATATAATCAAGGTCAAGGTTTTGTTAAAAGTAGACCAGTCTGCCCTTTCAGCCAAAGAGGACAAATGGTCTTCTAACATTGAGACTTTCTAACCCTGGACATTCCCTTTTGCTATTAGGGTAGTCTGCCGAGATGACAATCGGATGATGGCAGCGACTTATGCTGCACGAGTATATGCCTCATGGCGAATATGGACCCCGACTGACTTGGGCCATTTTAGCATAATCTCATACTCCTCCAAAGTGGGCACCATATCGAACTGCGGGAATTCGAAGCAGTGCAGACTAGAGTTCCAAAAATGGACTAGAATCCTGATGAAAATAGGGTCGACACAGATCTTTAGCAGGTCGAGAATCCGTCCGTAGGATTTTTCAAAGTTGGAGCAGACCTCTGATGGAATCAACGTGCAGAGCCGTTCTAACTTCTCGGCATGGTATTGGGGAATATCCACTTTCTTCAATTGTCTACTAGTCCCCTCCATTTTCTAGAAACCAAAATGCATGCTATGGATATGATGCTTAATGCAGGCATGCATGCAAGTGTTTATTTTTCCTAAACATTATCATGTTTTATTTCTACATGATGCATGATAGTGTTTGGTTTTTGCATTTTTTCAAAAGGAAGATAAACTACCTATATGGATTTTAATGCTTTATGAACAAGATCCCTTTTTTATTTTATTGGGCTTATTTGGTTTTATTCGGTTTTTATTTGGTTTATTTTATAACCTTTTATCTCTTCTATCGGACTGTGTGACTACTTAGCTTACAAAGAACCTGAAATCAGGCTAGCTAAAAGGCAGGCTGTCCGAGATAAAAATGGTTTATTGCGAAAGAATAATTTTAATGCCCCTTATCTCTTCTGTCGACTGCGTGACTACTTAGCTTACAAAGAACCTGAAACCAGGCTAGCTAAAAGGCAGACTGTCCGAGATAAAAATGGTTTAATTCGAAAGAATAATTTTAACGTCTCTTATCTCTTTTGTCGGACTGCGTGGCTACTTAGCTTACAAAGAACTTGAAACCAGGCTAGCTAAAAGGCAGAATGTCCGAGATAAGGGTGTTTATTGTGAAAATATTTTTGTGGTTTTTCTATTTTTTATCTGTTGTATGGTTATGCTATGCAATGAAATGCAACAAACAAATGCACACACAATTTCACTCATCTGCGAACAAGTAGGATGATATTTTTAATTACGAGGTAGGGGTCTCCTGCAGAAGAGTTTCCTCACCAAGGCCAGGCCCCCAAGGTGCCCCCATTATAGGGTCCCCACTCTCCAGCCTTCCGACCATGCATGGCACTAAGACTGTAGTCAGTCTTTGTGCCAAAAGAGGAAGGTTATCACCTTGAGTGATGGTTTTGGACCATACCGGTGGGCTCAGGGCCCTCAGTACGGCAAATCGTACCTATCACCCACTCCCTATGGATTTCCCACTTGCCCCCGGGTATAGGGGGAATTGTTGTGCGCAAAGATTTGTGTATAGTTTGTATTTCAAACAATTGCATAAGATAAGCAAACAATAGTTATTAAAGCCAAGCAAATAAAACATGTTATAAAATAAGGCAGGGTAAAAGCAAAATTTTTAAGTTTATTTATTAAACTAGCCCATCACTAAATGGGATCAACTCTCTAGGCTTCCCCAGTGGAGTCGCCATCTGTCACCGCCATCAAAAGAGGCGGTCGGAGCGACACAATGGTTTCTGACTTCGACTTGCATTTTAAAAGTGTGGTACAACGCCTTTAGGTTGTCCGATAACCGGGCTAGACCTAAAGGTGAAGTTTTTTGAAAAAGGGTTCTGGAGTCGCCACCAATGTTTTGTCCGGAAACATTGGAAAAGGAAGAAAAAGAAAGGTGTTGGTTTAAAAAAAGCCGACTTTGGCCATTATAACCAGAGTTGGGTAAGGGAGTTAGTTACGCGTAGGGAAGGTATTAGCTTCCCTATGACGCCCCTTTCGAGTTCCCTATGATGGACCGTTTATTTCATAAATAAAAACTCTAAAATTACGCTTTTACCCTTTATTTATTCGCGAAATTTAAAATGTTGATTACATGACCCTAACAGTTAATGCACAGATAGATGTAAAAGAAAAGCGATAAAAGAAGAGGTAAAGTATAGGAACCTTCGAAGCAAGCTTTTGTATTTAATATTCTTGGTAAATGTGCTTTTTAGCAACCTCCGCGCTCTACAGTGTTGATCGCTCTTTCGTGCAACACTCGAAAATGCTTTTTACAGCCTAGGAGAAGAATTTGAGAAAGTTGTAGAAGGGAAAGTTGAAGAATGTTGTGAAAAGGAGGGGGTTGCGCCCCCCTTTTATAGGAATTCGCGCCTGTCAGGTCGGGACTGTCGTCTTGCTTGACAAGGTCGAGTCCCCTCAGAGAAGGGATAGAAAAGAACCTCCGAAGCGAGCTTTTTATAAATCTTGAACTTTGAGAATGCTTTTTGGCAGTCCCCTCCCTCTGTACAGGCACTCCTCCCTCGAACAATAAAATTATTAAACTACCGAGCGTCGGATGTCTCAAAAAGAGACTTCCTTAACCGATTTAATCCAAAAAGGATAATCGGAAAGACTACTCGGACTTTGAAACAAAGCAAAAAATACCTAGAAATGTTTTAGAGTATGAGAGAGAAAGGAGAACTCTCAGAAAAGTGTGTGAAATGGTGAGGGGTGAGGTCCTATTTATAGGCTCGCTCACCCAAGAGGTCGGGACGACCATCCTGGATTTTGTCAGTCGGGACTACCATCTGCGAATTCAGGACGACCGTCCCAAACTTCCAAAGAGGGTGGGATGACCGTCTGGAATTTGGGAAGGCCGTCCCAGACCACTAAGGAAGGTGGGACAGCCGTCCCAAATTCGGGACGGCTGTCTCGAGAAAGCCAAACAGGTGGGACGACCGTCTGAGATCTGGGTCGGCCGTCTCGGCTCCTCTGACAAAATCTCTAATTTTTTAATATTCTAAAAACCCTCCTTTTCTTAAATGGAGCCTAGAAAACACTACTAGGGGCCAAGTGAAGTCTTGTCCATCTTTGAAATGGAGGATTTCTGAACCTTATTGTGAGGCCGGACAAGATTTGGGGTCTACAACTGCCCCCCTTCACCTGACTGACCAGTTGTAGGCGAATGCGTCATAAGTCCGGCTAGCGGGTGAAGGAGTTAACCCTCTGCCCAGGTAGTCCATCGAATGCTCCTTTGGTGCAGCAATTGATCCTCTAGGCGATGAATGTGGTGTCTTCTTCAAAGTTAACACCCTGTGGTGATGAGTACGAACCCCCACCTAGTTTGAGCCCCCTTTTGTAAGACTCGATGAGTACGAACCCCCATCTGGTTTGAAGTCCCCTTTTGTAAGACTTGATGAGTACGAATCCCCATCTGGTTTGAAGTCCCCTTTTGTAAGACTTGATGAGTATGAACCCCCATCTGGTTTGAAGTCCCCTTTTGTAAGACTTGATGAGTACGCACCCCCATCTGGTTTGAAAGTCCCCTTTTGTAAGACTTGATGAGTACGCACCCCCATCTGGTTTGAAGTCCCCTTTTGTAAGACTTGATGAGTATGCACCCCCATCTGGATTGATGAGTATGAACCCCCATCTGGTTTGAGTCCTTTCCTTGGACTAAATTGTGTGATAGCGGCTTACTGATCTTGGTCATGCACTGACTCCATGGGGAGTAGTTCTTTGCTTGAAAATTGTTTCTGTATTTTCAGAGTAGTCATCCAGTGTGTCGGGGATTCTTGATTCTCTGGGCTTTTACAGTAGCCATCCAACTTGTTGATTACCGAAGATTCTTTAGTTTTTAGGATTTTTTGATAACCATCCAACTTGTTGATTACTGGGGATTTTTGATAATTTTTGGGTTTTTCCAATAGACATTCAGCTTGTTGATTGTTGGGGATTTCTTTAATTTTTGGGCTTTTTTCATAGTCATCCAGCTTGTTGATTGTTGGGGATTCTTGATAAATGCCTCTTAGGTAGGAAGGAATCCATTGGGGATTTGTTGATTTGGATAATGCCTCTTAGTAGGCAAATGATTTATTTGGAAGTGAAGGCTTTTGGTTGTACTGCTTTGCCTCTGAACAAGTTGATATTCCCTTTGGGGATGCTGGCTCTTGCTTGCCAGGTCATGCCTATGCATAGGCAAACAACTCTCTAAGGATGTGAGTCTGAAGATTGCCTTTGTAGTAAGCTCACTGGGATATATTTTTCTTTTTGTTGATCTACCAGGGAATTGGTTGACTTCCTGGAGATTTGATTTTTGAATGCCCTCTGGATGGATAGAGTCTTGGCTCCTTAATTGATGCTTGGTGTGAGCTAGCTTTGTAAAGCTCTTATTTCGTTGGGAGAATGGAATTTCCAATTCCTTGGTGTGGTTGCTTTATTCTTCTCTTTTCTTGTTATGACCCACTTGGAGATTTATTGGCTTTCCTTTGCCATGACCTTTTTCTCTTTTTGGTTATCTGCTGGGGATGAAGGGTTTTCTTTTCTTTTTCTTGAGCCCTTTTTTCTTTGTTGGGGAATGTGGCGGAGACTTGAATGCGTATGCCTGCTGACTCATGTGGTGGCGATGCTGAGCCTAGGGGGAGTATTTTTTTGGTTTTTCCTTTGCAGTAGGCAAGGATCCACTTGGGGATTATTGAGCCTTTCTGTCAGCTTTTCTATTGATGTTGGTGCCTTCTCTTTCTTGGGTGGAAGGATGGTGGTTGGAGCTTTGAGTTCTGAGAGCTCTTATTTTGCTATGAGTTGCTTGCTTAATGATGACGACTTGCTTTGTTTTCTTGAGGGGGAGCATTATTTGGAGACTTGGTCTCGACGATCCTGTTTTTCAATCACAAACATGGAGCCTAGTCTCCTTATATGCATGATTCTTATTTTTTGCTTATTTGTTTTAAAGAGATTATTATTTTTTTATTTTTGATTTTGACAGAGTTGTTTTTTGCGACTACTTGTGTGTAGATGCCCTAAATGCAATCTATTCTTTTATTTGATGCATCTAGAAAAGTGACCGACATTATCTTGCTGGACCTTCATGATTATACTGACGGACTCCTTTTTTATTCAGTTTTTTCGTTTAACCCTAACTTTTGCCTAGACCGCCCTTTTAGGATTTTCAATCTAGCGGGCCGCCTTAATTTTTGCTTAGAATATCTTAATGGACTTTTTTTACGAGTGCCTTAACTTTTGCCTAGACCGCCTTTTTGGGGTTTTCGATCTAGCAGGCTGTCCTAATTTTTGTCTAAGAATCTCCTAGCATACATTATTCTTTTTTATTTTCATTATTCTTTTTCAATGCTTCCTTATTCTAGATGCATGATTTGATCATGACAAAATGACTTTGCGCATATTTATGATTTATTAATATAGAGGCATTTCCATAAATTGGTCAAGAGAATAGAAATGAAAGAGAATTTTATTAATATACATAAGAAAAAGGTTTATTTCTTCTTCTTTATTTCTACAGAAGGATTACAAAGGAATTTAGAAGAATGACTGACCAAGGTTAGCTATACTGTATGGGCTAGAACAACCATGTCTTATGATATCTGCCCCTTTGTTCTCCTAGTTGCTTCAGTCGAGATGCTCGAGCTCGGAGTGAAGACTATACAAGGCTGCCTGCTTCTAGAAGGATGTTACCTTAACCGCCTTTTGGTTTTCGACCAAGGTAACCATTGCTCTTAGGTTTTTTTTTGAAACCTCTAAATTTTGCCTAGGACGTATCCTAGCGAGGAATATGGACCCTAACTTTTGTTCAGGATGCCCTTTGCGGGTTTTCATTCTGGAGGGTCTTGAGCAATGCCTTCAAGCATAAAACTTCTTCACTACATCGGAATTGACCGGGTATCGAAGTTCCTTTCTATCCATGTCGGTGAGGATAAGAGTTCCTACCGAGAAAGCTCACTTAGCCACGAAGGGCCTTTCATAGTTTGCCGCCCATTTTCCTATTTTGTCCTTCTGGGCCGAAAGCAATTTCTTTACCATTAAATCCCCCTTATGGTAAATATAGGGGTTGATCTTTTTGTCGTAAGCCCTTTTGATCTTCTTTTGATGGGCTTGTCCACGACATATGGTGTCCAACCGTTTTTCTTTGATTAAGTTCAACTGGTCGTATCAGTTTTGGACCCATTTAACTTCTTGTCAATTTTGCTTTCATGATAACTTGCAGGGAAGGTATTTTGACCTCTATTGGAATGTCGCCGCCGTCAAAACGAGGCGGTCGAAGCGATGCGATGGTTCTGACTTTCCAATTTTTGCGTTTTATGGGTGTGGTTACAACGCCTTTAGGTTGTCCGATAACCGGGCTGAACCTAGGGGCGAGGTTTTCGAAAAAGTGTTCTTGGATTGCCCGATAACCGGGCTAACCCAAGAACTAATTTTGAAGGGTTCTTATGGAGTCGCCACCGATGTTTTTACCGGAAACATCAAAAAAGGAGTAAAAAAGGCGTTGGTTTTCGAAAACCAACTTTGGTCGTTAAAACCAGAGTTAGGTAAGGGAGTGTTACGTGTAAGAGAAGTGTTAGTTCCCTTACGACGCCCCTTTCGGGTTCCCTATGATAGGCCAACTATTTAATAAATAAACTTTATGAAAAGACACTTTTACCCTATTTATTTGCGGAATTTAAAAAAATGACTACATGACCCTAATATCTATTACGCAATTTAATCATAAAAGTAAAGGCAATAAAGAGAGGGAGAGAATGAAGAAACCTCCGTAGCAAGCTCTTTAATTAATTTCTTGAAAGTTAGGGTGCGTTTTGGCAGCCCTTTGCTCTTTACAACGCTGGAAAAACTCTCGGAAACGCTATAAAATCTCTAAGAAACTCTCAAAAACTCCGAAAATGCTTCGGAGGGGTTCTAGGAAGAGAATTTGAAGAAGTTGTAGAAGGGAAAGTGGAAGAATTGTGTGAAATGAAGGGAAAAGCGCGGCTATTTATAGGGATTCGCGCCTGTCAGGTCGAGACGGTCGTCTCGCCATTCGGGACGACCGTCTCGCCTTGCAAAAATGGCGAGACCGCTGTCTCGTTTGGCGAGATGGCGGTATCGACTTTTCCAGAAACGAGAAGGCCTTCTCGCCAACCGGAAGGGGGGTCTCGCCATTCGCAAGTGGCGAGACGGCCGTCTCGCCAAACGAGACGACGGTCTCGACTTGCAGAAGTGGCGAGACGGCGGTCTCGACCCTAAAAGGCGAAAATCCTTATTTTAATGTAGAAAACCCTTCCTATCCTAATATGGGGCCTAATAGTCTCTCCTAATGGCTTCTTAGGCTTCATCCATCTTCGAAAAGGAGGTCTTCTGGTCTTATTATGAGGCCGGGCAAGATTAGGGGTCTACATGGAAGTACAACCTCCATGCCATATACAAGGGAGAATGTAGTAGCTCCCGTGGAGGTCCATACGGAAGTTTGATAACCGTGAAAGGTAAAGGGCAACATTTCATGCCAATCCTTATAAGTTTTGACCATCTTTTGGATGATCTTCTTGATATTTTTATTGGTTGCCCCTACTGCACCATTCATCTTAGGTCGGTAGGGAGAGGAGTTATGATGTTGGATTCTGATGTCTTGGCATAGCATGGTGGGACCATGCGAATGCGTCCACATACTCCCTTAATAGTTGTACCAAACCATCCCTGACGTTATCATCAATTTGGGTACCAATACTTATTTCCTTTTTATCGTTTCCTTTCCCCCAAATCGATGGGCTCGATTTCTTCTTGGTAGGGTTGTATAGATCGAGCTTTCTTTTATAGCAGTTGTTGCCACCGTCCGTTCCGACGACTAGGGACATCTCGAACGATTATGCTAGCGGTCGCGAAAAGATGGTTTAGACTCACGTTTTATTAAAAATGTGATCATTGTTCCTGAGGTTCTCAACAACTGAACTATCCTTTAATAAAAGCAAGGTTTTCGTAAAAGAGTTCTTATGGAGTCGCCACCAATGTTTTGACCATAAACATTGGAAAAGGATAAAAAGGCGTTGATTTTAAGAAAAACCAAACTTGGCCATTATAACCAGAGTTAGGTAAGGGAGTTAGTTACGCGTGGGGAAGGTGTTAGCACCCCCACGACGCCCCTTTCGGGTTCCCTATGACGGATTAATTCATAAAGTAAAGATTAAGAGAAATTACGCTATTAACCTATTTTATTATACAATATTTAAAAATGGCTATCTACATAATTCTATTTTCTATTGCATACATAATAGCAGTAAATAAAGCAATAAAAGAGAAGTGAAAAGAACCTCCGTAGCAAGCTTTTTATTACAAATTTTCAACTATGAGGATGTGTTTTGGCAATCCGCCGCACTACAAAGACTCTCCTCCCCGAATACAGGACTGACACTACAAAAATTCTAAGAAGAATCGAATGCCGGAAGAAACTTCCTTAACCGATTGTTACCTTATAGGCAATCAGAGAGATCATTTGAAAGAGGGAGAGAAGAGAGGAGTGACGTGTGTCTAAAAAACGCAAATGAGACCCCTATTTATAGTTTTTTCAGCCTGGAAGCTCGGGACGGCCGTCTGGGGTCCAGAAAACAGGGACCACGGTCTGAAGAGGTTGGGATGGCCTTTCTGAGGTTTGGGACGGCCGTCTCAAGTGGTGATTTTGAGTGAGACACGCGTCTCACATCTGGGACGTGGGTCTGGCCTGTCTGGACGGCTGTCCTGCTTTCTAGGACGACTGTCTCGAGTATTCTGGCCAAATTTTGTGTTCTGGGACTTCAGGGAAGCTTTCCTTTCTTCAGAGGAAGCCGGTTGATGCCGATGGATGCTCACCGAAGCTTTATCCGCCTTCAGAAAGAATATCTTCTGGTCTTTATTGAGAGGCCGGGCAAATTTGGGGTCTACAACTACCCCCCCTTCACCTGCCTGACTAACTATTGGCCTGATGTGCCCACAAGGTTAGTTGGTAGGTGAAGGAGTTAACCCTTTTTTGCCCGGTCATCCTTCGGATGCTCCTTTGCTGAAGTTGCTGATCCTTTGGATGATAAATATTTTTGATAGGTACCAACCCCTATCTGGTTTGATGAGAATGAACCCTCATCTGGTCCGAACCTCCTTCTATAAGGTGCTAGTGAGTACTTACCCTCACCAGGTACGAGCCCGCATTTGCTAAGCTCTTGTGGGTACCTACCCCCACCAGGCATGAATCCACGTTTGCTAGATTCTAGTGAGTACTTACCCTCACCAGGTACGTGCCCGCATTTGCTAAGCTCTTGTGGGTACCTACCCCCACCAGGTATGAATCCGTGTTTGCTAAATTCTAGTGAGTACTTACCCTCACCAAGTACGAGTCCGCATTTGCTAAGCTCTTGTGGGTACCTACCCCCACCAGGTATGAATCCGTGTTTGCTAGATTCTAGTGAGTACTTACCCTCACCAGGTACGAGCCCGCATTTGCTAAGCTCTTGTGGGTACCTACCCCCACCAGGTACGAGTTCGCTTTTGCTAAACTCTTGACGAGTCCCGTTTTGCAAGGCTCTTGTGGGTACCTACCCCCACCAGGTACGAGTCCGCGTTTGCTAAACTCTCTGTGAGTACTTACCCTCACACAGTACGAGCCTGCGTTTGCTAACCTCTTTGTGAGTACTTACCCTCGCACGGTATGAATTCGCATTTGCTAGATTCTTGTAGGTACTTTCCCCCACTAAGTTTGAGTTTGTGTTTGCTAAACTCTTAACGAGCCCCGTTCTGCAAGGCTCTTGTGGGTACCTACCCCCACTAGGTACGAGTCCGCGTTTGCTAAACTCTTTGTGAGTACTTACCCTCACACGGTACGAGCCTACGTTTGCTAAGCTCTTGTGGGTACTTGTCGCCGCCGTCCGTTCCGACGTCCTGGGACGTCTCGAACGTTAATGCGAGCGGTCGCGAAAAGATGGGTGAGACTCGCGTTTTTTGTTAAAATTGTGTTCATTGCTTCCGAGGTGCTCAACACTGAACTATCCTCTAATAGAAGCAAGGTTTTCGAAAAGGGGTTCTTTTGGAGTCGCCACCAATGTTTTGACCAAAAACATTGGAAAAGGAAAAAAGGCGTTGATTTTATTAAAAACCAACTTGGCCATTATAACCAGAGTTGGGTAAGGGAGTTAGTTACGTGTGGGGAAGGTGTTAGCACCCCCACAACGCCCCTTTCGGGTTCCCTATGACGGATTTATTCATTAAGTGAAGATTATGAGAAATTACGCATTTACCCTATTTTATTCGTACAGTTATTTAGATATGGTTATCTACATGATTTATCTACATTGCATACAGAAAACAATAAATAAAGCAATAAAGAAGAAGAGAATTGAGAAAAACCTCCGTAGCAAGCTTTATATTATGATTCTTGTACAAAGAGGACGCGTTTTGGCAGTCCTTCGCTCTACAATTGTTCTCCTCTCGTCTCCCCTAATCGACTCGACTAATTTTCTAGCGAAATCGAATGCTTGGAATACAAATTCCTTAACCGATTGTTACCTAAAAAAGGCAATCGGAGAGATCATTCGAGAGAGGGAGAGAAGAAGACAAGTCTCCGAGTTGTCCGGTGTGTGGAATGAGACAAATGAGGCTCCTATTTATAGATTTCGCAGCCTGGACATCTGGGACGGCCGTCTGGGTTGGGACGGTCGTCCCAACTGCACATTTTACACTGGGACAATTTGGGACGGCCTGGTGCATTTGGGACGGCTGTCCCATTTGAATTTAGGGACTTGGGATGCGCGTCCCAAAGGTGAGACGTGCGTCTCACATGCATTTTTTGTGTTTGGGACGGCCAGGTGTGTTTGGGACGGCCGTCCCAGTTTGGGATGGCTGTCCCAAACTGCTTTGGCCTGTCTTCGCGTTCCGGGACCCCCGAGAAGCTTTCCTTTCCTTTTTTTGGACGTTGTTTGATGCCGATGTGTGTCCGTTGAAGCTTTATCTTCATATAGGAAGTCTTCTTGGCCTTCATTAAGATGCCGGGCGAGCTTTGTCTTCATGTAGGAAGTCTCTTTAGTCTTTATTGTGTGAATGGGTGAACTCCGTCTTTGTTGTGGGAGGTTTCCTCGGTTTTGGGAATGTAGACCCCAAATCTTGCCCGACCTCCAAATAAAGACCAGAAGACCTCCTATTTGAAGATGGACAAGCCTAACAAGCCATTAGGAGAGACTATTAGGCCCCATACTAGGGTAGGAAGGAGTTTCTGTACCAAAAAAATAAGTTTTCTCGCTCTGAGGGGACGAGACCGCGTTCTGGGCAACCCAGACCGCCATTTCGCCTCGCGTAGGAGTCGAGACCGCCGTCTCGTTTAACGAGACGGCGGTCTCGTCACCTACGAAAGACGAGATGGCGGTCTCGTGTAACCAGACGGCGGTCTCGTTGTTTTGACAGGACGAGACGGCGGTCTCGTTGAACGAGACGGCGGTCTCGACCCTGTCAGACGAGACCGGCGGTCTCGCCACCTGACAGCGCGAAAACCTATAAATAGGGGCTCTCCCCCCCTCATTTCCACACACCACAACTGCATAGCTCTCCCTTCTCTCTAAAACTTCTCTCTAGAATCCCTCCGACGCATTTCCGGAGTTTCTGAGTGCTTTCAAGAGTGATTTTTCGGCGTTCGAGAGGTTTTCCGACGCCTTGTAGAGTGAAGGGCTGCCATAAAGCACCCTATTTTTTTAGAGAATTAATATAAAGCGCGCTTCGGAGGTTCAAATTCTCTCCCTTCACCTTTACTGTCTTTATCTTAAATTATGCAATAGATAATAGGGCCATGTAGTCATACTTTTAAAATTCCTCAGAATAAAAAGGGTGAAAGTGTATTTTTCTAGTTTATCAATAAAATAAGCCGGCCTGTCATAGGGAACCCGAAAGGGGCGTCGTAAAGGGACTGATACTCCCTTTACACGTAACCAACTCCCTTACCCAACTCTGGTTCTAATGACCAAAGTTGGTTTTCGAAAACTAACGCCTTTTAAACCCCTTTTCCGATGTTTCTGGTAAAAACATCGGTGGCGACTCCATAGAACCCAAAATAAATAAGTCCTTGGGTTAGCCCGGTTATCGGGCAACTCAAGGATACTTTTCGAAAACCTCGTCTCTAGGTTAGCCCGGTTATCGGACAACCTAAGGACGTTGTAACCACCAATAAAAAACGCGAAAAAGAGTCGAAAAACCATCGCGTCGCTCCGACCGACCATCTCTCTTTTGAGACGGCGGCGACAGATGGCGACTCCACTGGGGAAGCCTAGAGAGTTAATCCCATTTAGTGATGGGCCGGCTTAAATAATAAATAAACCAAGAAAATAATACTTTCGCCCTTAACTTGTATTATAACATGCTTTATTGTTTGGCTTTCAATAAACTGTTGTTTGTTTATACTTACGCAATTGCTTGATATATAAATTGCACACGATCCCTTGCACACAACAGTTCCCCCTATACCCAGGGGCAAGAGAGATAACCATAGGGAGTGGGTGGCAGGTACGGTTCGCTGCAGTTAGGGCCTTGTGCCCACCAGTGTGATCGGAAACCACCACTCAAGGTGATAACCTTCCTCTTTTGGCAACAAGACCGACTCTGGCCTTAGTGCTGAGCATGGTTGGACGGCTGGAGAGTGGGGACCCTATAATGGGGGCACCTTGGGGGCCTTAGCCTGGTGAGAACAGTTAGAACCTACCCTTGCCAATACACTTTTCTGCAGGAAAACCCTACCTCGTGATAAAAACGAAATCTCGTCGGTTCGGGGATGGTCGAATTGTGTGTGCATATGTTTGTCGCATTTGTATGTTGCATAGCATAAACAAACAACAAAACAAAAACCAAAAAAAAATATTTTACAAATAAACACCCTTATCTCGGACAGTCTGCCTTTTAGCTAGCCTGATTTCAGGTTCTTTGCAAGCTAAGTAGCCACGCAGTTCCGACAGAAGAGATAAGGGATGATAAATATCCTTTCGCATAAAGCCATATTTTATCTCGGACAATCTGCCTTTTAGCTAGCCTGATTTCAGGTTCTTTGCAAGCTAAGTAGCCACGCAGTTCCAACAGAAGAGATAAAAGGCTATAAAAATAAAAAGTGATAAAAATAAAAAATACCAAATAATCAATAAACTTCTGACAAAGTCAAATCATTCATACCACATCATACCATGAGTAAAGAAAAACCATGAGAGAAAATAAAAATGAGAGCACATTCAACATCATGCACAAGCACACTCATGCTAGTTTAAAACATGCATTAATAAAACTTTCTCGGACATTCTAGAAAGTGGCTGGTCCTCTCCCTAATCGTACTCGTGCACAAAAAGCTAAGGCAATGGAAAAATTAGAAGAGCAGAACCGAAAACTTTCTGCCGAAGTTGATACCCTCCGGGAGCAGTTGGCCCAACTAATGGAAGTCGTACGCCAAGGCCAGAGCAAGGGCGGCGAGGGCCAAGCTGAGCATATCCCTCCTCATGAGGAAGAGGAGGAGGAATACTATTTCGGCGATAAGGACGCTAAGACTGCACGCGTCCTTACCCCAGAGGTGTCTAAACAACAACTCTCCGCCCTGGAGGAGAGGCTGAAGGCGGTCGAAGGGCATAACTTCGACGTCAAGGAGGTGGCTGATATGTGCCTTGTGAAGGACATCCGCTTCCCTCCAAAATTCAAGATCCCGGACTTCCCCAAGTACGCCGGGATGACCTGCCCCAAGAACCATCTTACGATGTATTGCCGTAAGATGGCCGCCCACGCTGACAACGAGAAACTCCTGATCCATTGCTTTCAGGAGAGTTTGGCGGACACGGCTCTCAACTGGTATATGCAGTTAGAGAGGGGGCAGGTCCAGAACTGGAAGCAACTGGCAGATGCTTTCCTCCGTCGTTACCGTTATAACATCGATCTGACACCTGACAGATCCGATCTTAGAAGTTTGAGCAAACGGGACGACGAGGCCTTCAAAGCATACGCCCAGAGATGGAGGGAATTGGCTGCCCAAATAGAGCCTCCCTTGACGGACAAGGAGACAGTGGCTATGTTCATCGATTCACTGACCGGAGCGTACTACGACAAGGCAATAGCCAGTACCTCCAACCTTTTCTCAGACATAGTCACTGTGGGAGAGAGAGTGGAGCAAGGACTAAGGAGCGGGAAGATCGCACGGCCTTCCCAAGCTGATGTCTCCTTCAGGAAGCCTGCTGGTAAGAAGAAGGATGAATCTGTGCACGCTATCAACTTCGCCACCCCTTCTTCTACCCCACAAGCGCCCAAGCAGCCCCGCAAGAAGGAAAGGAAGTTCACTCCAATCTCCACTTCCTACGGACTACTGCTACCTCAGCTGTTGGAGGCTAAGCTCCTGGCTTGCGCCCCTCCCAAGAAGCAGTTGGAGCCTCCCTACCCCGAATGGTATAAGCCCAACGAAAAATGCGCTTACCATTCGGGATCACCCGGGCACTCTACGGAAAATTGCCTGACCCTGAAGTATCGGGTTCAAGAGCTAATCGACGCCGGGTGGATTACCTTTGACGCCTCTGCTTCCAGCACGGATGACAAGCCTCTGTCAAAGCCAGAGTAGCAAACAGGGAGGACTGGGAGGACCGGCCCTAGGGTTTCTTTTTTTAAGCTTTCTATATATCTCCTACGGTCCCCGCCTGTGACCGCAGGAATTTTGATTAAAAGGGCTTGTACATACATCTTCATCTCTCATTAATATACGAGGCATTTTATCATATTCCTTCTTTTCCTCCTTCTATTTATTATTCTTTCAAAAATAAAACGAATAATAAAATCTATGACTAAAACAGAACCTAAAACGCATCATGTCTATGATTGATGAATCTCTGTGGACCCTGGAAATGGAAGACGAATGGATTGAGTCCGACAGTGAGCAGGAGACCATTTCTCCGGACATGCAAAGAATGCTGGAAAAAGAAACACGCATCATACAACCGCATCAGGAAGAAATAGAGAATGTCAATTTGGGAAAAGAGGATGAGGAGAAAAGGGTGAACATCGGCACCCAGATGGAAAGTGGCATGAAAGAGGGATTGATACAGCTTCTAAGGGAATATGTGGATATATTTGCTTGGTCATACCATGACATGCCAGGACTCGACACGAGCATAGTGGAGCACAGATTGCCACTGAAAGAAGGATGCCGGCCTGTAAAGCAGAAGCTCAGAAGAATTAAACCCGATTGGTCCTTAATGATAAAGGAAGAGGTACAGAGACAGTTGAATGCCAATTTCTTGGTAGTTTCCAAGTACCCAGAATGGCTGGCCAACATAGTACCCGTCATTAAAAAGACTGGGAAGGTCAGGGTCTGCGTGGATTACAGAGACCTCAATCGAGCAAGTCCAAAAGACGACTTTCCCTTGCCCCACATAGATACACTGGTAGACCATACCGCTACCAACACGCTGTATTCCTTCATGGATGGGTATGCGGGGTACAACCAAATCAAACTGGCCGTCGAGGATAGGGAAAAAACCTCCTTCATTACACCATGGGGTACCTTTTGTTATCGGGTAATGCCGTTTGGGTTGAAAAATGCGGGGGCAACATATCAAAGGGCTATGGTCACACTATTCCATGATATGATCCACAAGGAAATAGAAGTATACGTAGATGACATGATAGCCAAGTCCAAAAACGAAGTGGACCACATTCAATATCTCCGGAAACTTTTCAATCGGCTTCGAAAGTACCAACTTAAGCTAAACCCGGCAAAATGTACTTTCGGAGTACGATCAGGAAAACTCCTAGGGTTCATTGTCAGTGAAAAAGGTATCGAGGTGGACCCCGACAAAACCAAGGCAATTCTGGAAATGCCCCCACCAAGCACAGAAAAGGAGGTCAGAGGGTTCCTGGGCCGGATAAACTATATCGCCCGTTTCATCGCACAGTTAACAGATAAGTGTATACCCATCTTTAAACTGTTGCGCAAGAATCAGCCAACGGTGTGGAACAAAGAATGCCAACAAGCGTTTGATAAAATCAAAGCCTGTTTAACTAATCCACCGGTATTGGTGCCACCCGTTGAAGGGAGACCTCTAATCCTATATTTGTCAGTTCTCGAAGAGTCAATGGGATGTGTGCTTGGTCAGCATGATGAAACCAGAAAAAAGGAACGAGCCATTTACTATCTCAGCAAGAAATTCTCAGACTACGAAACCCGTTATACACCATTCGAGAAAACATGTTGCGCATTGGTGTGGGTCACTCAGCGTCTCAGACAGTACATGGCTCGACATACAACATGGTTGGTCTCTAAAATGGACCCGATCAAATACCTCTTCGAGAAGCCCATTTTGACTGGAAGAATAGCTAGGTGGCAAGTTCTCCTCTCAGAATTTGACATTATCCACGTCACCCAAAAAGCTATTAAAGGAAGTCCCCTAGCAGATTATCTAGCTCATGGATCCACAGATGAATACCAATCTTTACAGGATGATTTTCCCGATGAGCACATCATGCACATCGAACACGAAGAGACCAAAGAAGAGATGTGGACCATGTTCTTCGATGGGGCTTCCAACATGCTTGGACACGGGATAGGAGCTATTTTGATATCCCCCGAAAAGAAACACATTCCTGTAACGGCCAGGCTTAATTTTGATTGCACCAACAACATGGTCGAATACGAAGCATGTGCGCTAGGAATCCGAGCAGCTTTAGATCATGGGGTCACTAAGCTCAAAATATTTGGTGATTCATCCCTTGTCATCTATCAACTTAAAGGTGAATGGGAAACCCGAAACTCAAAATTGATCCCATATCTAGAGCACATCCGCGAGCTGGTCGCAAGAATGGAAAGCGTCACCTTCCAGTACATCCCTAGGGAGGACAACCAAATTGCCGACGCCCTCGCCACTCTATCATCCATGTTTGCCCTGGACCAGGAACATGAGATGCCGATCATTCAAGTCAAACTGCATGATAAGCAAGCTTTCTGCATGGCAGTAAAGGACGAGTGCGATCAAAACCCCTGGTACCATGACATTAAGCGGTACCTCATGAAGGGAGAGTACCCCGAGGGAATCAGTGACAATGATAAACGAACCATTCGCAAAAGGGCTATAGGGTTCACGTTGATTGAAGGAACCCTCTACAAAAAGAGCCCCGATTCCACTCTCTTAAGGTGCGTGGACCAAGAAGAAGCCCAAACACTGATAAAAAAAATCCACAAAGGGACTTTTGGAACCCACGCACCTGGGCATGTCATGGCCAAGAAAATCCTCAGGACAGGGTACTATTGGTCCACAATGGAAGCCGACTGCCATCAATATGCCAAGAAATGTCATAAATGCCAAGTGTACGCCGATAACATCCATGTGCCACCCGCACCTCTCAGTAACCTGGCTACACCATGGCCATTTTCTATGTGGGGCATGGACGTCATCGGACCCATTGAACCCAAAGCGTCTAACGGCCATCGCTTCATATTGGTAGCAATCGACTATTTCACCAAGTGGGTTGAAGCAGCATCATACGCACATGTAACCCGGAAAGTGGTGACCACCTTCATCAAGAAAAACATAATATGTCGGTACGGCATTCCTCATAAGCTCATTACTGACAATGGGTCCAACCTTAACAATAAAATGATGGAGGAATTATGCCAAGACTTCAAAATCCAGCACCACAATTCCTCTCCGTACCGACCAAAGATGAACGGTGCAGTAGAGGCAGCCAATAAAAATATCAAGAAAATCATTCAGAAGATGGTGGTTACCTACAAAGATTGGCATGAAATGCTTCCATTTGCCTTGCATGGTTACCGAACGTCGATACGGACCTCCACAGGGGCTACCCCGTTTTCCCTCGTATACGGAATGGAGGCCGTGCTACCAGTAGAAGTCGAAATACCCTCCCTACGAGTCATCATGGAAGCAAAACTGACAGAAGCTGAATGGGTCCAAAACCGATACGATCAGTTGAATCTAATAGAAGAAAAACGGCTGGACGCCATATGTCGGGGGCAAACTTATCAGCGGAAAATCAAGAAGGCCTACGACAAGAAGGTCAATCCCTGCACTTTCCAAGAAGGAGATCTAGTAGTAAAGAAACTGCTCCCATCCCAGAAAGACAAAATCGGGAAATGGACAGCCAACTACGAAGGACCCTTTGTGGTCAAGTGAGCCTTCTCAGGGGGAGCCCTTATCCTCACCAATATGGACGGAGAAGAGCTCCGATATCCTGTCAACTCAGATGCGGTGAAAAAATACTACGCCTAAAAAACATTGCTCATGACCCGTCAGGATGAAAACTCGCAAAGAGCGTCCTGAGCAAAAGATAGGGCCTATATACCTCGCCAGGATACGTCCTAGGCAAAAAGTAGAGGCACAAAAAAAAAAAAAAAAAAAAAAAAGGAAAAGAGCAATGATTACCTTAGCCGAAAACCGCAAAGGCGACTAAGGTAATACCTCCACAACAAGCCAGCAGACTTCGCATGGTCTTCACTCCGGATTCAAGCATCTCAACTGAAGGGACCAGGAGAAACGGAGAAACAGAAATCACAGACATAATTGTGGCACCCTCATACAGTTTAGCCAACCCTGGCCAGCCATGCTTACAAATTCTTTTGTAAAACCCCCATGTAAAAAATAAACCATCTGTTTATATCAATAAAATTGTCTTTTCTTCTCTTTACCTACTTGTATAAATGCCTCTGTATTAACGAAATATGAGCATGCATAAAACAAGCAATTCGAGAAAGCATAAAAACAAAGGACGCACAGGGCCGTCCTAAGTAAAAATACAGGGTAGCCTGCTAGATCGAAAACCCGCAAAGGGCGGTCTAGGAAAAATATAAGGCTTTCATAAAAAAAAAAAAAAAAAAAGCCGCTAGATCGAAAACCCGCAAAGGGCGATCTAGGCAAAAGTTAGGGTTAAAACAAAAAATGCAACAAGGATAATCACGAGAACACAAAAGAAAGAAAGTATCGGTCACTTTCTAGATGTCCCCAACTAAAACAAATTGCATAAAAAGCATCCACACACAGGTAGTTGCACAAAAATGACTTTGTCAAAAGTAAAACAAACAAAAATACCGTAGGCAAATAAAAAGCATTTAGCCTCATGCTTGCATTCATGAAAAAACAACCAAAAAAGGTATCTCGGTATGACTTCGCCAACCTTTCGCCTCCCTTTCCAAAAGTCAGCGTAACAAAAAAGAAAACTAAGAGTAAAAAGACATACGCTCAATGAAAAAGCCAAAATCCTAAATCGCGAGAAAAGAGAGATAAACCGCGAGAACAAGGCAGGATTAAGCCATCGCACCAACCAACAAAGCTTCGATCGAACAAGAGTTGAACAAAATCAATCCGACCAACCAGGCAGGAACGGATAATCACTACCAAAAGAACAAAAACAAAGGATCTCTGGCAATAAACAAAGGCTGGACGAACACCAACAAAATCCCCGGCGTAACCCGGATGACTATTCAAGAAACTCAACAAAAGACGCATTCTCCAGAAGAATGCGCCTGATCTGCGCTCGAGCTGGATCAGTAAGTCGCATTACCACCCTGATGGGGGGCTCGTACCCATCCAGTCCCGCACAACGGACTGTACCACCCTGATGGGGGGCTCGTACCCATCCGGTCCCGCACAACGGACTGCAACTACCAGCCTGATGGGGGGTTTATACTCATCAACCGAAGGATCGGCTACGTCAGGAGTAGTATCCGGAGGTTCTACCACGTGTCCATCGAAGGGATCGGCTACGTCAGAAGTAGTATCCTGGAAGTGCACGAGCACAGAAATCATTCCCCAGGGAGTCGGCGCATGAGCTACCCGAACAGTAAGCCGCCACCACCACCAGTCCCACACAACGGACTGCAACTACCACCCCGATGGGGGGTTCGTACCCATCAGCCGAAGGATCGGCTCCGTCAGAAGGAGTTCCTGAGGTCTTACCACATGTTCACCGAAGGGATCGGCTACGTCAGAAGTAGTATCTCAGAAGTGCACGTACACCAAAGTTTTCCCCAGAAGATCAACCGCCGCAAGACGGGACGTCTGAAGGGCAACCGGGCAAGAGGGTCAACTCCTTTACCCCCCAGTCGATCGTCCTGACACAGAAGGCCAGCAGTCGACTGGACGGGTAAAGGGGGGGCAGCTGTAGACCCCAAATCTTGCCCGGCCTCCAAATAAAGACCAGAAGACCTCCTATTTGAAGATGGACAAGCCTAACAAGCCATTAGGAGAGACTATTAGGCCCCATACTAGGGTAGGAGGGAGTTTCTGTACCAAAAAATAAGTTTTCTCGCTTTGAAGGGACGAGACCGCGTTCTGGGCAACCCAGACCGCCGTTTCGCCTCGCGTAGGAGTCGAGACCGCCGTCTCGTTTAACGAGACGGCAGTCTCGTCACCTACGAAAGACGAGACGGTGGTCTCGTTGTTTTGACAGGACGAGACGGCGGTCTCGTTGAACGAGACGGCGGTCTCGACCCTGTCAGACGAGACCGGCGGTCTCGCCACCTGACAGCGCGAAAACCTATAAATAGGGGCTCTCCCCCCCTCATTTCCACACACCACAGCTGCATAGCTCTCCCTTCTCTCTAAAACTTCTCTCTAGAATCCCTCCGACGCATTTCCGGAGTTTCTGAGTGCTTTCAAGAGTGATTTTTCGGCGTTCGAGAGGTTTTCCGACGCCTTGTAGAGTGAAGGGCTGCCATAAAGCACCCTATTTTTTTAGAGAATTAATATAAAGCGCGCTTCGGAGGTTCAAATTCTCTCCCTTCACCTTTACTGTCTTTATCTTAAATTATGCAATAGATAATAGGGCCATGTAGTCATACTTTTAAAATTCCTCAGAATAAAAAGGGCGAAAGTGTATTTTTCTAGTTTATCAATAAAATAAGCCGGCCTGTCATAGGGAACCCGAAAGGGGCGTCGTAAAGGGACTGATACTCCCTTTACACGTAACCAACTCCCTTACCCAACTCTGGTTCTAATGACCAAAGTTGGTTTTCGAAAACCAACGCCTTTTAAACCCCTTTTCCGATGTTTCTGGTAAAAACATCGGTGGCGACTCCATAGAACCCAAAATAAATAAGTCCTTGGGTTAGCCCGGTTATCGGGCAACTCAAGGATACTTTTCGAAAACCTCGTCTCTAGGTTAGCCCGGTTATCGGACAACCTAAGGACGTTGTAACCACCAATAAAAAACGCAAAAAAGAGTCGAAAAACCATCGCGTCGCTCCGACCGATCATCTCTCTTTTGAGACGGCGGCGACAGGGAAGCCGGATGAACTCCATCTTCGGGCGAAGTTCCTCTAGCTTTTATTTTGAGAGGCCGGGCAAAATTAGGGGTCTACAGCTGCCCCCCATTCACCTGCCTAACTAATTCGTTGGTTTTAATATGCCGACAAAATTAGTTGGTAGGGGAAGGAGTTAACCCCTTTGCTCGACTATCCTTCGGATGCTGCTCCTTGCTGATCCTCCGGATGATAAATATTTTGATAGGTACTAACCCCTATCTGGTTTGAGCCTTCTTTTTCTAAGGCTCTGGTGAGTACTTACCCTCACCGGGTATAAGTCTGTATTTTTACTAGACTTTTGTGGGTACCTACCCCCACTAGGTATGAACGTTGTTCTGCAAGGTTTTGGTAAGTACCTACCCTCACCTGGTATGAGTTTACGTTTTGCTTAAACTCTTATGGGTACTTACTTCCGAGGTGTTCAACACCGAACTATCCTCTAATAGAAGCAAGGTCTTTGCACCCGTTTTTTGCAATGCTCCCGGTGAGTATTTTTACTCCACCTGATGCATTTTTGCTAAGTTTTTTGATAAGCCTCATTTTGCAAGGCTTAGGTGAGTACGCACCCCACCCGGTGTGAATGATAAGCCTCATTCTGTAAGGCTTAGGTAAGTACGCACCCTCACCCGGTGTGAATGATAAGCCTCATTCTGTAAGGCTTAGGTGAGTATGCACCCTCACCCGGTGTGAATGATAAGCCTCATTCTGTAAGGCTTAGGTGAGTATGCACCCTCACCCGGTGTGAATGATAAGCCTCATTCTGCAAGGCTTAGGTGAGTACACACCCCCACCCGGTGTGAATGATAAGCCTTTTTCGCAAGGCTTAGGTGAGTATACACCCCCACCCGGTGTGAATGATAAGCCTCATTCTGTAAGGCTTAGGTGAGTACGCACCCTCACCCGGTGTGAATGATAAGCCTCGTTCTGTAAGGCTTAGGTGAGTACACACCCCCACCCGGTGTGAATGATAAGCCTTTTTCGCAAGGCTTAGGTGAGTACACACCCCCACCCGGTGTGAATGATAAGCCTCATTCTGCAAGGCTTAGGTGAGTACACACCCCCACCTGGTGTGAATGATAAGCCTTTTTCGCAAGGCTTAGGTGAGTACACACCCCCACCCGGTGTGAATGATAAGCCTTTTTCGCAAGGCTTAGGTGAGTACACACCCCCACCCGGTGTGAATGATAAGCCTCATTCTGCAAGGCTTAGGTGAGTATGCACCCCCACCGTGTGAATGATAAGCCTCATTCTGCAAGGCTTTCAGGATGAACTTTTTTTGTAGTCAATCCTATAATCATCTGTTTTTGGAGATGAGTTGACGGCTTACTGTTTTTTATCATGCGTCTCTGGGGAGTAATTGATTTTTCTTTTTGACTTTTCTGTTTTAGTCATCTGGTTTTACCAGGGATTTCTGTATTTTGGCTTTTCTTGTTCTAACCATCCGGTTTTTTCTGGGGATTCTTTGTTTTTGACTTTTTTGTTTAGCTATCCGGCTTTGCCGGGGATTCTTTGTTGGTTGCCTCTTGTTTAGGCAGGAATCCTCTGGGGATTTTGATTTCTATTAGTTGCGCCTCTTGATTAGGCGGAAATCCACTTGGTGAGATTTTTGTTTGGTTACGCCTCTTGATCAGGCGGAAATCCTCTGGGGATTTGAGCTTTTTGTTGATTGTGCCTTTTGTTTAGGCAAGAACCCACTTGGGGATGTGATTTCTATTTGGTTGTGCCTCTTGATTTAGGCATATGCTTCAATAGTGGTGAAGACTTAGGTTTTGGATTGCCTCTTGCATAGGTTGATTTCCCGTTTTTTGGGGATATTGGCTTTCTTCTTGCCTGTTGGAAGTGAAGACTTTGCTTTTCACTGGGGATATCTATATTTGGGAATTTATACGCGATTCCCTGAGGATATAAACTTGTAGTTTTGCCTTCATTTGGTAGGCTCGCTGGGGATTTCTTGTTCTTTGGCTTTTTAGCCATCCGGTCTTGGCCTGGGATTCGTGATTTTTGGCTTTTCTGTTTAGCCATCCGGCTTGGCCGGGGATTTCTTTGTTTGGTTGCCTCTTTTTAGGCGGGAATCCATTGGGGATTTTGTTGATTTTTGTCGATTTTGCCTTTTGATTAGGCGGATGCTCCACTTGAGGATATTTGTTTTTGATAATACCTCTGAGTAGGCGAATGCTTTTTTGAAGCTTTGTGCTTGTATTGCCTCTTGCATAGGTTGATTTCCCGTTTCTTGGGGATATCGGCTCTTTGCTTGTTTCTGAGTAAGCATAGGCATTCTTGGGAGTGAAGGTTTTGCACTTCGCTGGGGATATTCATATTGGGTGTTCCAGAAGGTTAACTCCCTGAGGATATGAATTTTGTAGTTTGCCTTTGCTGGTAGGCTTACTGGGGAAAAATTTTCTTTTTGCTGATCCGCCGGGGGATTGATTTGCCCCCTAGGGATGAATGGAGTTTTCGACTCCTTGTTGGATGCTGTTGTTTGAGCTGGCTTTGCCTATGCTCTTATTCCTGCTGGGGAATGGATTTGTATGTGTGCCTTTTATGCACATTAGCTTTTTCTTTGGATGAAAAGATATTTTTTCTCTTTTCTTTTTGGTGATCCCTGGGGAATTTTTCTCTTGGGGATCTAATCCTTGATTAGTTTTGAACTTCTGACTTTGTGAGGCTCTTTAATGAGCGGAATGAAGAGATTTTCTTTTTCTCTTGGGATTCATCGAGGAGTTTGTTGGTTTCCTGGGGATCCAAATTTGATGATGGGATCCTGGCCCCTAGCTTTGCGAAGCTTCTTATTTGAGCTGGAAGATGGAAAAATTTTGTTTTCCTCTTTTGGTAGATTTTCTTGATATATTCTTCTTGGGGATTTTCGTGCGGCCTTTTTCTGTGATGGCCTCCGTTAGGGGATGGAAAGTTTTTTTTCTTTTCCTTCTGTTGCCCCCTGGTGATGTGGAGGATTTGACTCCGTATGATGGGTTCTTGTGTAGCCCTTATTCTCTTTTGGGGAATGAAGCGGAGACTCTTGTATGAGTGCTTGATGACTCATGTGGCGATGAAGCTGAGTCGTGAGGTAATCTTTTTGTTTTGCCTTTGGAGTAGGCAAGGATCCGCTTGGGGATGATCAAGCCTTTCCGTTGGCTTTTCTATGTTGATGACTTCCTTCTTTCTCGGATGGAAGGATGGTGGTCGGATCTTTAAATGACTATGGTTGACGACTCATGTGGTGGCGCTGAGTCATGAAGTATTTTTCTGCCTTTGAATAGGCAAAGATCTTCTTTGGGGATTTTCAAGCCTTTCTGTTGGCTTTTCTGTTTTGATGTACCTTCTTTTATTGGGATAGAAGGTTAGAGCTAGTTTCCTTGAAGCTCTTTATTTTGCTGGAATGACTTTGATTTCGCTTTTCGCGATTTTGATTTTGATTTAGAGGCTGGATTTTGGCGCCTTTTATTTTCACTCACAATCATGGAGACTATCCTCCTTATATGCATGTTTATTATTCTTGTTTGAAGAAAATTATTTTTTCTTGATTTTGACAAAGTCGTATTATGCAACTACTTTGTGTGTGGATGTCCTAAATGCAATCTATTTGTTTATTTATTATTTTTATATGCATTTAGAAAGTAATTGGCCTTCTCCCGTTGGCTTCTTATGAATATGCCTATGGGCTCCTCTTTTTATGACCTTAATGATGGGCTCATCTTTTACTCATCTTTTGGTTTTGGCCCTATCTTTTGCCTAGACCGCCCTTTACGGGTTTTCGATCTAGCGGGCTGCCTTAATTTTTGCCTAGAATATCTTAGGGGGCTGTTGCCTTATCTTTTGCCTAGATCGTCTTTTTTGGGGTTTGCGATCTAGCAGGCTACCCTAGTTTTTACCTAAGAATATTCTAGCAGGCATTTATTCCTTTATTATTTTTTATGCTTCCCTTTTTTAGATGCATGCTTGATCTTTGATTAAAGGTCTTTGCGCATATTTATGATTTATCAATAAAGAGGCATTTCCATAATATTTGGTCAAGAGAAAGGAAATAAAAGGGAATTTTATTGATAAATGAGCAAAAGTTTATTTCTTTTACAGAAGGATTACAAAAGGTATTTAGAAGAATGGGTAGTCAGGGTTGGCTATACTGTATAGGCTTAAACAGTCATGTCCATGATATCTGCCCCCTGGTTCTCCTAATTGCTTCAGTTGAGATGCCTGAGCTCAGAGTGAAGACCATGCAGACTGCTTGCTTCTGGAAGAATGTTACTTTAGCCGCCTTTTCGGTTTTCGACTAAAGTAACCATTGCTCTTAGTTTTTTTTTTTTTTTTTTTTTTTTTTTTTTTTTTTTACCTCTTCTTTTTGCCTAGGACGTATCCTAGCGAGGAATATGGACCCTATCTTTTGCCCAGGAATGTCCTTTGCGGATTTTCATTCCTGACGGGTCTTGAGCAATGTCTTCAAGCATAATACTTCTTCACCGTACCGGAGTTGATTAGGTGTCGAAGTTCCTTTCCATCCATATTGGCGAGGATAAGAGCCCTTTCTGAGAAAGCTCATTTGACCCCAAGGGGTCCTTCGTAATTTGCCCATTTTCCAATTTTATTGTTTTGGGCCGGAAACAACTTATTTACCATTAAATCCTTCTTTTGGTAAATATGAGGGTTGACCTTTTTTGTAAGCCTTTTTTATTTTCCTTTGATAGGCTTGTCCGTGACATATAATATTCAGCCGTTTTTCTTCAATAAGGTTTAGCTGGTCATATCGGCTTTGAACCCATTCAACTTCTGTTAAGTTTACTTCCATCATCATGTGCTTTTGTCGACATGATTAGATGTACCAATTTGCCGTTTTGGACTTTTCTTGCTATAACCGAAGAGTAATCATTTTGAATGTAGAGCAATTGTCATGTCAATGCCCCTCTTCCTTTCCTTAGGGATTTCAATCCTCCTATTGATCACCATATTTCCACATTTCCCAGTCAATTACTTGAATGCTTTATGATGAAGGGTCAAGAGAATAGAAAGAAAGGGATTTATTGCAAAGGCTTATGTTTTTTTAGAGGGATATTTTTGTAATAAAGGTTTCTGTAAGAATGGCTAGCCAAGGTTGGTCAGTGTTTAGGCTAGTTCAAACAAACGTTTTGTTTTCATGAGGTGGCGTCTTCAACTGATTACTTTATGGCGCCTATTTATGACTGATTAATTTTCCTAGTTCGCCTTTTTGGGTTTTCCGCCTAGGATTTTGCCCTTTTATCTTTTTGTCTTGGCCTTTGACCTTGACGGGCTTCTTTTAATAATAATCCCTTTTTTATACTTTGTCGAAACACGATTTTGTAATTCGTGTCTCTAGCTAATCAATCATGTTAACTTTGGCTTCATTTTGTCTATGGCATTTTGATTATTTTGACGCATTTTGGAACAAAACGTTTGTCTAAACATGGTTATTTAATGGGGTATAGACATGTTTAGCAAGAAAAGAAGCAGATAGTAAGAATAGCATTCTTTCGTAATTTCAGGGAAAATGTGTGCCCTAAAGATGCTCGGGGGTCGGGCATATCCCGAGGAGTGATCTCTAATAGTCATTGGGTTTACGTCCCTTAAAATTGGAAGAAGGACATTTAATGACTAATGCTACCCTTGATGCTAATATCCCTCCTTTTCGGAAGATCGTCTTTAAGGTATGGAGGGGAGACTTCTCTTTTCTTTGTACGGCTTGATCTTTTGTAGGGTCGCACTTTCAAGGATTATCCTTAAAATCTGATGGCTCTCTTATTCCTTGAGCATCCTTTCCAAGCCCTTGTCCTGGGCTATATCCATTGAGCTTATTTTTCCAACAGTCTTTGCATGTCCGGGGAAATGGTCCCCTCCTCACTGTCTGACTCAATCTATTCGCCTTCGGCTTTTAGATCCCGTAGAGAGTTTTCAATCACAGACATGACTGTTTATATGGTCTATATTTGGGTGTAGATTTTATTCAATTATTTTGGAATGAGAGAGAAAAGAATGAGAAGCATATGAATATTATGAAAATGCCTCATTGTATTGATAGATGCAAATATTTACAAAGCCCACTTTAACCAAAAAAAATCTCGTGATCATGGGCGGGGATCACGAGAGATACATCGGAAGCTTTTCGATATATTTTTTTTATTATCTATTTTTTATTTTTTATTTTTATTAGATGACAAAATGATGAGCCCTAAATTGCTGATCTTCCCATCCTTCATTCGAGCTTGGAAAGAGGCTAGTCATCTACTTTTGGAGTAGATGCATCAAAGGTAATCCACCCTGCATCTATTAAATCTTGGACCTTATGCTTTTAAGGCCATACAGTTATCTACAGAATGTCCCGGAGCGTCTGAATGATAATTGCATTTTTCATTTGGCTCATTCTGGATATGGTGGCTCCATTTTCTTGGGAGGGACGCGCACTAGGAGTTTGGCATCCAACAATTTTAGTAGCAGGCTTCCATAGGAAGTGGGTATTGGGGTGAACTTCCTTTCCGGCCTGCGTGACTTGGTCTGCTGCGAGGTGGACGAAGGAGTGGCGAAGTTGATAGCATTCACGTCTCCTTCCTTCTTCTTTCCAAAGTTCTTAAAGTTTTGAGTAGAGGAATTGGAGGAGGTTTGTTGTGAAATTCTTCCACTTTTCAAACCTTGCTCTACTCTTTCTCCTATAATGACTACATCCGCGAAGAGTGTTGATGTGTTCCCTATCATTTTGTCATAATAGGGACCCGTCAGAGAATTGATGAACATGGATGTAGTCTCTTTGTCGGATAGAGGAGGTTCCACTTGTGCTGGCAATTCCCTCCATCTTTGGGCATATGCTTTGAAGGATTCATCGTCTTTCTTGCTTAATAGTTGTAGATCTGCTCTTTCAGGGGTCAGATCAATATTGTATTTGTAGCGACGAAGGAAAGCATCTGCCAGATGTCTCCAGGTTTGGATTTGGTCCCCTTCCAGCTGCATATACCAGTTTAGAGCTGATTCAGCCAGGCTCTCCTAAAAGCAGTGGATCAGGAGTTTTTCATTATCAGCATATGCACCCATCTTACGGCAGTACATTGTAAGATGGCTTTTGGGGCAGGTTAGTCCCATGTATTTTGGGAAATCCGGAGCTTTGAATTTGTTAGGGAATTGGATATTTTTGACGAGGCACATATCAGCCGCCTCTTTGACATCAAAATTATGCCCTTCCATGGCTCTTAATCTCTCCTCAAGGGCAGTAAGCTGTTGTTTTGATACTTCTGGAATCTGGATATGTACTGCCCTTGCACCGGATTGGTCATGCTCGACCTTGGGTTCCTCCTCTTCTTCTTGGTGAGAGGCCTGTTCGCTTTGAGGGCCTTCTTTATGGATATTCTGCTGACGCATCATTTCCAACATTTGCGTCATTTGCTCTTTCAGCGTGTTAATCTCAGTAGTAAGCTTTCTATTTTGTTCTTCCAGATGTTCCATCTTCTTGGCTTTTTGAGCGCGAGTGAGGACGGGCGGAAGACCAGCTACTTTCTAAATGATTTTAACAATTTTTATTATAGCTTTTTAAATGGTTGATGTGAAATAGATATGCCTTAGACAATAGCTTTGGTATCTTTTCAAAAGCCTATGTTTTAAAGGTACCATACCCACTTCAGTGTGATGACTTCCTTTTTTCAAAGGTTGCCAACATACCTTAGCGCACTTATCTCTTCTAGGAAAGTGATAAATGCACTTGGGTCTCTTTTGCTATTGTCTAAGGATATCTAATACATCCTAGAATGAATGTGTTTATGCATACCTTTCTTAGTGCATTTATTTTCTCTCTTGGTTTTACCACTTATTGGATGATGTGGTATGAATGATACGACTTTGCCAAGAATCTTTTTATTATAAAAAGGAATATTTATGGCTTTAAATTGTTTTTATGTTTTTTATGACCCTTTATCTCTTCTGTCGGTCAACGTGGCTACTTAGCTTACAAAGAACCTGAAACCAGGCTAGCTTAACTGAAGACTGTCCGAGATAAAAGTCTTTTATCTTTTCGCTTTTTGTGATTTTTTAGGGTTTTTCATTTTTTTTGTTTGTTGTATGATTACCCTATGCTAATGCATCAATACAAATGCAGCAAACGTATGCACACACAATTCATACATCCACGAGCAGAACCACGCTTATTTAATCACAAGGTAGGGTTTTCCTGCAGAAACGTGTTTGATTTAGGTGGTTCTAACTGTTCTCACCAGGCGAAAGGTCCCCAAGGTGCCCCCATTATAGGGACCTCTCAATCTCTCAGTCCTCGGGTCATGCACGGAACTCCGTGGCGACACCCTTAGACCAAAAGAAGAGAGTTATCACCTTGAGTTGGTGGTTTTCCGACAACGGTAGTAGCCCCGTGTGCCAACTAACCGATCGTATCTGCCACCCACTCCCTATAGGTATTCACTCTTGCCCCCGGGTATAGAGGGACTGTTGTGTGCAAGGGTTTTTGTGTGCAATTTATATTTCAAACAATTGCAGAAATAATCATACAACAGTTATTTAAAGCCATACAATAAAAACATACAGAAGGGTAAAGGCGTAATTTCAAATCTTTGCTTAGTTTGAATTTATCCGTCACTAAATGGGATCAACTCTCGGACTTCCCCAGTGGAGTCGCCATCTGTCGCCGCCGTCCATTCCGACGTCTTGGGATGTCTCGAACGTTAATGCGAGCGGTCGCGAAAAAATGGGTGAGACTCGCGTTTTTTGTTAAAATTGTGTTCATTGCTTCTGAGGTGCTCAACACTGAACTATCCTCTAATAGAAGCAAGGTTTTCGAAAAGGGGTTCTTTTGGAGTCGCCACCAATGTTTTGACCAGAAACATTGGAAAAGGAAAAAAGGCGTTGATTTTATTAAAAACCAACTTGGCCATTATAACCAGAGTTGGGTAAGGGAGTTAGTTACGTGTGGGGAAGGTGTTAGCACCCCCACAACGCCCCTTTCGGGTTCCCTATGACGGATTTATTCATTAAGTGAAGATTATGAGAAATTACGCATTTACCCTATTTTATTCGTACAGTTATTTAGATATGGTTATCTACATGATTTATCTACATTGCATACAGAAAAAAAAATAAAGCAATAAAGAAGAAGAGAATTGAGAAAAACCTCCGTAGCAAGCTTTATATTATGATTCTTGTACAAAGAGGACGCGTTTCGGCAGTCCTTCGCTCTACAATTGTTCTCCTCTCGTCTCCCCTAATCGACTCGACTAATTTTCTAGCAGAAATCGAATGCCGGAATACAAATTCCTTAACTGATTGTTACCTAAAAAAGGCAATCAGAGAGATCATTCGAGAGAGGGAGAGAAGAAGACAAGTCTCTGAGTTGTCTGGTGTGTGGAATGAGACAAATGAGGCTCCTATTTATAGATTTCGCAGCCTGGACATCTGGGACGGCCGTCTGGGTTGGGACGGCCGTCCCAACTGCACATTTTACACTGGGACAATTTGGGATGGCCTGGTGCATTTGGGACGGCCGTCCCATTTGAATTTAGGGACTTGGGACGCGCGTCCCAAAGGTGAGACGTGCGTCTCACATGCATTTTTTGTGTTTGGGACGGCCAGGTGTGTTTGGGACGACCGTCCCAGTTTGGGATGGCTGTCCCAAACTGCTTTGGCCTGTCTTCGCGTTCCGGGACCCCCGAGAAGCTTTCCTTTCCTTTTTTCGGACGTCCTTTGATGCCGATGTGTGTCCGTTGAAGCTTTATCTTCATATAGGAAGTCTTCTTGGCCTTCATTAAGATGCCGGGCGAGCTTTGTCTTCGTGTAGGAAGTCTCTTTAGTCTTTATTGTGTGAATGGGTGAACTCCGTCTTTGTTGTGGGAGGTTTCCTCGATTTTGGGAAGCCGGATGAACTCCATCTTCGGGCGATGTTCCTCTAGCTTTTATTTTGAGAGGCCGGGCAAAATTAGGGGTCTACAGTACTTACCCCCACCAGGTATGAATCTGCATTTGCTAGATTCTTGTGGGTACTTTCCCCCACTAGGTTCGAGTCCGCATTTGCTAAACTCTCTGTGAGTACTTACCCTCACACGACACGAGCCCACATTTGCTAAGCTCTTGTGAGTACTTACCCCCACCAGGTATGAATCTACATTTTGCTAGATTCTTGTGGGTACTTTCCCCCACTTAGTTCGAGTTTTGCACTTGCTAAACTCTTGACGAGCCTTGTTCTGCAAGGCTCTTAGGATGCTCTTTTTGGTAGTCAACCTTGTGTTTGATGAGTACAAACCCTCATCCGGTTCTGGTTTTGGAGATGTGTTGGCGGCTTACTATTTCTGATCATGCGCCCATCCACGGGGAGTTAATTACTTTGTTTTTGACTTTTTTGTTTTAGTCATCCAGTTTTTACCGGGGATTCTTTATTTTTGGCTTTTTGTTTAGCCATCCGGTATTGCCGGGGATTTGTTGTTGGTTTCCTTTTTCTTTTTTAGGCAGGAATTCACTGGGGATTTTTGATTTTTGCTTACGGTGCCTCTTGTGTAGGCAGATGCTTCAGTGATGAAGGCTTTATGCTTGGGCTTGTATTTGCTTCTTGCATAGGTTGATTTCCCTTTTTTTAGGGATATTGGCTCTTTTGCTTGCCAGGACTTGCCTATATATTTATAAGCAATAAATTTATAATTTTGCCTTTGCTGATAGGCTCACTGGGGATAGTTTTTTCTTTTTGATGATCCACCAGGGAATTGATTGCTTTCCCGGGGATCTATTTTGATTTGCCCCATGGGGGAAGGAATGGAGTTTTTGACTCCTTGTTGGATGTTGTTAGTTTGAGCTGGCTTTGCCGATGCTCTTATTTCGCTGGGGAATGGGTTTCTTAATTATTTAATTTTTGCCTTTTTCTCGCGATTTTATCTCTTTTCGCAATTTTGAAATTTGGCTTCATTCTTTCTGATAATGCGTGCGCCTTTTTACTTTTTAATTTCTTTTATGCACGCAGGCTTTTTCTTCCTTTTTTGAGTATCCGCTAGGGATGACATATTTTCTTCTTTTTCTTTTTTGGCGATCCACCACGGAGCTCATTGGCTTCCTGGGGATCCAACTTTGATTTGATTTTTATGATGGAGTCTTGGCTCTTGGCTTTGTGAAGCTCTTATTGAGTTGGAGGATGGGAATTTTTTATTTTCCTCTTTTTGTAGATTTTTCTAAGATGCTCTACTTGGGGATTTTATTCGGCCTTTTTCTGTTGTGGCCTCTATTGGGGAATGAAAGGTTTTTCTTTTCTTTATTTTTTTGTTGAACCCCTAGGGATATGGAGATTTTGACTTCATATCTTCTTTGGTTGATCTTTGTGTAGTCCTTATTCTCCTTTGGAAATGTGGTGGAGACTTTTGGATGAATGTGCTCGATGACTCATGTGATGATGAAGCTGAGTCACGAGGTAATCCTTTTGTTTTGCCTCTGGAGTAGACAAGGATCTGCTTGGGGATGATCAAGCCTTTCCGTTGGCTTTTTTATGTTGATTGCTTCCTCTTTCTTGGATGGAAGGATGATGGTTGGATCTTAGAACGATTATGCTTGACGACTTATGTAGTGATGCTGAGTCGTGGAGTAATTTTTTGTTTTGCCTTTGGAGCAGGCAAGGATCCGCTTGGGGATCATCGAGCCTTTCCGTTGGCCTTTTTTCCAGTGTACCCTCTTTTATTGGGGTAGACGGAGAATGGTTAGAGCTCTTTATTCTGCTGGAGTGGTTTTGATTTCGCCTTTTCTTTCGTGATTTTAATTTTTCTCGTGAGTTATTTGAAATCTGGCTTTTAATATATCACGTGTGCCTTTTTATTTTATTAAAATTTTTATACACGTGGGCTTTTGGAAGGTAAACAGAAATAAAAATTTTTATTTATTACTTCCCCTTTTTCTTTTTTCGGGTGGTACATTCAAGAATTCTTAGCCTAACAGAAAATATCTAAAAACATCCTAGTCATCAGCTTTTGGGCTGGAGTGGGATGATGGTGCTGGCGAAGGAATGCGGTGGAGCATACGGTGCTAGAACCTTGCCTAGGTCTGGACCAAATTTTCTATTTGGCGGTCCGTCCTTTCTTGCCTCATACAGAGTTGGCTGAATTGTTGTCACATGAACTGGAATTGTCCTTCCATGTAAGCGTGCTCGTCGTCCATACATCGGTACAAGCCAGCGAAATCTGGATCATATGATTGCTGTTGGGACTCCAAAGTCGCGGGGATATCCTGTGGCATGCCGAAATCATGCATATCTAGTGAAATTGAGATCATGGGGTGTAAAATGAACCCAGATCCTTGTCGACTAAGGATGTTCATGTGGACCAACATTGCCCCATTAATCAGTTCTGGTTGGAGGCTTACCGGGATGTCTTCTCCATCAGTACATCCCTAATATTCGGCTAAAGGGGTGAGGAAAGGAACCATCATAATGGATCCTGCTGAGCCACGAGTTCCATAATCCTTTAAGGCTTTCAGGAAAGTGTAACCTGGGTTACATCGATGCCTTTGATGCATGCAATAGACAATAAAGAGATAAGCCAACGTCACCTTTCCTTGACTTTCCTTCCGGCTATGTATGGTCCTGGCTAGCAGTTTGTGGCATATGCGAAACAGAGGAGGAAAAGCTACGCCCTTCAGATGCGACGACAGGTTTTGTGCCCCAGTGATGTCTTTCCACATGTTGATGGTAGTGAGAGCAGTGGGTTTCTCATAATATGCAGACCTATACTCTGGCGTTCTCGTACCCGCTTGTTGGCAGAAACCCATTATGACGTTGAAGTCATCCAACATGGTGGTCCGGTATGCCCCATCCATCCAATAGGAGACAGCTTGAGTAGGGGGCACTCCGGGGGTCATAGACGACATCTCCACCAGAGTGACGGAGGCAAGGAATTCCAAAGTGGCGGTACGGTGGATTCGAGAGGGTGGCTCACGGAGTAGAAAATCCAATCCTATGTTCTAGATATACTTTCTGACATCTTGATCCCAACCAAATGTAGTTAGGATTTCAAAATCCAGACATAGCATAGGGTGCCAGGAATACTGTTGGATGTTTGCCAACCTCAGTTGATGTGACTCTGCCAGCTGAGTGTTGATGATGGGAGCTCCTCTGGTGGAGGCCCGGGTGCGTTTCCTCCTAGATGAAGACTCTCCATGCTCCATTTTATGCCTAACTCACTCAAGAATTCTAGAAATGTATAGAAAGGGAGAAGAAGCAAGATGGAATGCGATGCAAATGCAAGGATCTGCGCCCCTTATTTATAGGAGAGGTTTGGAAGGTCGGGACGACCGTCTGGGGGTTGGGACGACCGTCTCAGACCAACGGACACCTTGGGACGACCGTCTGAGAAGTGGGACGGCTATCCCATTCAAATATTTGGCTTGAGACGTGCGTCTCAGATGTGGGACGTGCGTCCCACTTGAATTTTGCAATTGGGACAGCTGTCTCAAGTTTTTTAAGTTTGTTTTTCATGTTTTTTGATGAGAAGGAAGATAGGACTCCATTCATTAATGTTTTAATGCATGTAATGTTTTATGATATGCGTCCTATGATCTATTTCAGTTAATATTTCGAAAGTTTTAACTGATGTGCTTTGACTTCGGGCGCGCTCTTGGTGTAGTACCTTTTTGTCATCATGTTTTCCGATCAACAAGCTTAACTGTACTTATTTGTCATATCAGATTTTCTTGCTATAACCGAAGAGTAATCTTTTGTGTGTAGGGCAACTGCCATGTTAATGCCCCTCTTCCTTTCCTTAGGGATTTCAACCTTCCTATTGATCACTATGTTTCCACATTCCCCCTTTATTACTTGAATGCTTTATAGTGAAATGGTCAAGAGAAGAGAAAGAAAAAGGATTTATAACAAGGGCTTGTGTTTTAGCGGGATTTTTTTGTAATAGAAGTTTTTGTAAGAATGGCTAGCCAGGGTTGGTCGGGGTTTTAGGCTAGTTTATACAAACGTTTTGTGCTTATGATGTGGCGTCTTTATTCATTGCTTTGCGGTGCCTTTTTGTGATTGATTAACTTTCCTAGCCCGCCCTTTCAGGTTTTCAGTCTATTCAGGTTTTCAGTCTAGGATGTTGTGCTATGTCCTAGCTTTTGTCTAGGTTCCCTTTGTATTATTTTGAGGAATCCCTAGCGGACTTTTTCGTAACCCTAACTTTTGCCCAGACTACCCTTTATTATTGTTCGGGTCTCCTACCGGGTTTACCCTAACTTTTGTGCAGCCCCCTTTGTGGGTTTCCTGCGGGGTATTTTGCCCTTTTATTTTTTTATTTTTTATTTTTTGTCTTGGCCTTTGGCCTTGACGGGCATTATTTAACAATAAATTTTTTATTTATTATTATATTTTTTTTTCACAACATTGTCAAAACTTGGTTCTACCAAGATAGATCTTATTCGTGTTTCTAGTTAATCAATCGTATTTGACTTTATTTTGTGATGCTTTGATTGTTTTGACGCATTTGGAACAAAACGTCTATCTAAACATTGTTAATTTAAAATGGGGTATAGACACATTTAGCAAGAAGAGAAGCAGATAGTAAGAATAACATTCTTTTGTAATTTAGGGGAAATGTGTGCCCTAGAGATGCTCGGGGATCGGGCGTACCCCGACGAGTGATCTCTAATAGTCATTAGGTTTACATCCCTTAGAATTGGAAGAAGGACACTTAATGACTAAGCTACCCCTTGCACTAATACCCCTCCTTTTCGGAATATCGTCTTAGAGGGTTAAGACTTCCCTTTTTTCCGTATAGCTTGATCTTTTGTAGGGTCGTACCCTAAGCCATACTTTAAAGGATTATCTTTGAAATTTGGGGGCTCTTTTATTCCTTGAGCATTCTTTCCAAGCCCTTGTCCTGGGCGATATCCATATCTTTTCATCATATGAGCCACTTTTGTATTACTGGAAAGTATTTCTATGTTGGCTATTTCGAGCGCTTGAAAAGATGTTTAAAGAGCCTCTTCAGCTGCATCCACATATGGTTGGACAGACAATTTGCTAATCAAAATATCTTCTTCAGCTTGAACCGTGATGAGTTTATCATTTTTCATAAACTTGACTTTCTGGTGGAGCGTTGAAGGTATTGCCTTAGCGCTATGAATCCAAGGTCTACCAAGGAGACAACTATATGCCGGAGTGATATCCATCACATGGAAGTCTATGTTAAAAATAGTAGGGCCAATTTGGATTGGTAGACTAATCTCCCCTACTACTTCACGTCTTGATCCATCAAAGGCTCGAACATTTGTGTTACTTGGGCGCATGTGGGTTCCTTACACTGTTATCTTATCAAGTGTGCATTTAGGCATAACGTTTAAGGATGACCCATTATCCACAAGAACTTTGGAAATGAGATATTCCTTGCATTTAACAGAAATATGCAAGGACTTGTTGTGATCTAACCCTTCCAAAGGGAGCTCTTCATGTGTGAAGGTAAGATGATCCTTGGCTGTAATGTTACCAATGATTCCCTCAAACTTGTCTTGGGATATTGCATGCGGAATGAATGATTCATTCAAAACCTTTAATAGTGCGTTTCGATGTGGCTCCGAACTTATTATAATTGATAACAAAGTTATCTTTGCAGGAGTGCGATTGAGTTGATCGATGATGGAGTACTCACTTTGTCTTATATACTGGAGTAACTCATCTGCCTCGTCCTTGGATTCTTTTTCCTCTTCGGTTTTATTTTTTACTTTATCTTTAGGAATATTATCTTGTAATTCCTTGGGGGAATATATTCTTCCACTTCTAGTCATTCCCCCAATATCGGCTATGTTGGAGATATCTTGATTAACTGGTGATTCTTCTGCGTATCTCCAAGGTACAACTTTATTTAATGAATAAGGGAAAGGATGAGGCATGAATAAATGTAAAGGTGTTATTGCCCCTTCCCTTTTATCAATTTGAATGACCAACGGTGCTCGTTTATTATCATCTTTGGGTATATCGACCGTTGGAGAAACTTTGATGACGAAAGGCTTCTTTTCCATTTATTCTGATTTGTGGAAAGCACATCAATTAATCCTTTCTTTTTATTATCTTTATTATTAAAATGAGGAGGGATGTATGAATGTATGCAACTTATGAATGCAATAGACAGTTTAAGGATAATCCTTTTTTATTTCATCTAGAAAGTGTTCATCCTTCTATACAATGCTTTGAAGTAAGTATTGACAAAAATGGAGAAGCTTGAAGAAACCTATAGGTAAGTTAGGCTTTCTTCTTAATTCATCTTCAGCTACTCGCACATGATTTCTGAGTGCTTTAACTTGCTCATGTACCGCCTGGCTCATATTTTCACTATATCGATGAGCCTCTTTTATCTTTTCTTCCTGATGAACGATCAAGGCTTGTTGTTGGTCATACCTTTCTAATACTTGGTCTCTTTCATGAAGTAGTTTACCATACTGAGCTAATCCATCTCTCTCTTTATTATGTAGCTCATCCAGGTTCTCTCTGTATCTTTCAGCGGTTTCCCACCACTTTTGTGCTTCTGACCGAGTTTCTGTTAGGTCATCTTGTATTAACTTGATCATTTTTGCCTGTTATGCAAGCGCACTCTCAAGATGTGCTATTTCATCATTCATGTCCCGGAATAGACTATCTTGTTCGAGCCTCGGAATTTTCAATGCTTGTTTAGTCTCTTCTTGGTAATCAGCACAATCATTCTTAAGACGCTCTATCTCATGATCCTTCTTTTTACATTGCCTTTTTAAACCATCTATTATAAGGGTTGATTCTTGCTCTTTTTCTTCAAAAGCCCTTAACTGAGCTTCCATTACTTCTACCCTTTTATTTAAAGAATTGACTTGCAATTGTAGCTCTTCATTAACTAATGTTGTGGTGAATGTAGCAGATGGTTGGGGTATCCTTCTACTTTTCCTCCACTCCTCATACTCGTGGGACGTAGACACCTGAACCTTTCCGAGTTCTTTATCTCCTATATAGACTGGTCTTTCCCATGCTTTCCGTACAACAAATACTTCTTCAAAACTATGGGAGTAATGACATAGACACAACCCTCTGAGCTCTTCTTGAGTTGGCACAGTTTGGGTTCTCATGAGTTGTCTCATAGCTATCTTGGGAGAGTAAGCTATGCAACCCCTGAGGCCTAGTAGTGGTATGCTCAGGTAATCTCCGCATCGTATCAGAATATAACCGGGTCAGAACCAAGGGCAAACCCATGATACATGCTCTATTTTCCAGTTTTCCAACTCGGTTTTCCATTCTAAAGCTTGATGATGTTGAAGAGGGATTTTTGAAAAACTCCTTAAAGGATCAGGGAATATGCCCATGTAGCTTGAAGCATAGAAGTGAGTCATGCCCCATACATATAGTAATGAAGAGCAACATCTAAGTGTTTTCCCCTGTTTCTGTTGGCAAAAATCTACTGAGAGCAGGGTATTGGCGAGAATTACAAGTATATGACTCTTAGAATATACATCCCAGGCAAAGAATGCATTTATTGCAGCATGATCCACAACGTTCACATGAAATGGGAATAATATGATTCCAAACATTGCCAATGCTAGAGTTTTGTTAAAGGTAGACCAGTCTTTCTTTTCAGCCAAAGAGATTAAGTGGTCTTCTATTATTGACATTTTCCAACCTCAGATGTTTCCTTTTCCCTCTAGGATGGATTGATGAGAAGGCAATCATATAATAGTAGCAACCTTACTCACGACAACATATACTCCTGAGTAGACGTAGACCCCGACTGACTGAGGCCATCTAACCATGAGTTCATATTCTTCTAAGGTTGGTACTAAATCAAACTGCGAAAACTCAAAGCAGTGCAGATTAGGATTCCAGAAGTGGACCAATGCTCTAACAAAGATATGATCGATGCTGATTTTCAGGAGATCAAGAATCCTTCCATAAGATTTCTCAAAATTAGCACTGACCTCCGGTGACATATATGAGCACAACTGTCTTAGCTTCTCTACACGGCATAGAAGGATTTCCACTTTCTTTAACTGTCTATTACTGGATCCCTCCATTATCTAAAAGAAATAAAAATGCATGATATGAGGATGAGTCTTTGTAAATGTATGCATGTAGGTGTTTGTTTTTCTAAGTATTATCATGTTTTATTCTTAGTATGATACATGATAGTGCTTGGTTTTTTCTTTCTTGAAAAGGAAACTATCTATATGGATATTCATGAGTTTTGATGAAGAGAGTCCTATTTTCTCCTCTTATTATTTTTATGAACAGATGTTGTATGAATAATAAGACTTTGTCAAAAATCTTTTTATTGTAAAAGGTTTTTTTTATTGCTTTAAATTGTTTTTTTTTAATTTTTTATAACCCTTTATCTCTTCTGTTGGTCAACGTGGCTACTTAGCTTACAAAGAACCTGAAGCTAGGCTAGCTTAAATGAAGACTGTCCGAGATAAGGTTGGTTTATTCTTATCATTTTTATGATTTTTTGGAATTTTGTTATTTTTTGGTCTATTGTATGATTACCCTATGCCAATGCATCAATACAAATGCAACAAACAATGCACACACAATTCACTCATCCACGAGCAGAGCCAAGCTTATTTAGTCACGAGGTAGGGTTTTCCTGCAGAAACGTGCTTGGTTAAGGCGGTTCTAAACTGTTCTCACCAAGGCCAAAGTTCCCCAAGGTGCCCCCATTATAGGGACCTCTCAATCTCTCAGTCTTCGGATCATGCACGAAACTCTGTGTCGACATCCTTGGACCAAAAGAAGAGAGTTATCACCTTGAGTTGGTGGTTTTTCGACAATGATTGTAGCCCTGTGTGCCAACAAGGCGGTCATATCTGCCACCCACTCCCTATAGGTATTCACTCTTGCCCCCGGGTATAAAGGGACTATAGTGTGCAAGGGTTTTTGTGCACAGTTTATATTTCAGACAATTTGCAGAAAATAATCATACAGCAGTTATTAAAGTCATACAATAAAACATACAACGGAGGGTAAATGCGTAATTTCAAATCTTTACTTAGTTTGAATTTATCAGTCACTAAATGGGATTAACTCTCTAGCTTCCCCAGCGGAGTCGCCATCTGTCGCCGACGTCCATTCCGACGTCTAGGGACATCTCGAACGTTTATCCAAGCGGTCGCGAAAAGATGGTTTAGACTCGCGTTTTATTAAAAATGTGATCATTGCTCCCGAGATGCTCAACAACTGAATTATCCTCTAATGAAATCAAGGTTTTCGTAAAAGGGTTCTTATGGAGTCGCCACCAATGTTTTGACCATAAACATTGGAAAAGGATAAAAAGACGTTGATTTTAAGGAAAACCAAACTTGGCCATTATAACCAGAGTTAGGTAAGGGAGTTAGTTACGCGTGGGGAAGGTGTTAGCACCCCCACGACGCCCCTTTCGGGTTCCCTATGACGGATTAATTCATAAAGTAAAGATTAAGAGAAATTACGCTATTACCCTATTTTATTATACAATATTTAAAAATGGCTATCTACATAATTCTATTTTCTATTGCATACATAATAGCAGTAAATAAAGCAATAAAAGAGAAGTGAAAAAAACATTCGTAGCAAGATTTTTATTACAAATCTTCAACTGTGAGGATGCATTTTGGCAATCCCCCGCACTACAAAGACTCTCCTCCTCAAATACAGGACCAACACTACAACAATTCTAAGAAGAATCGAATGTCGGAAGAAACTTCCCTAACCGATTGTTACCTTATAGGCAATCAGAGAGATCATTCGAAAGAGGGAGAGAAGAGAGGAGTGAGGTGTGTCTAAAAAATGCAAATGAGACCCCTATTTATAGTTTTTTCAGCCTGGCAGCTCGGGACGGCCGTCTGGGGTCCAGAAAATAGGGACCATGGTCTGAACAGGTTGGGACGACCGTCTGAGGTTTAGGACGGCCGTCTCAAGTGGTGATTTTGAGTGAGACGCGCGTCTCACATCTGGGACGTGCGTCTGGCCTGTCTGGATGGCTGTCCTGCTTTCTGGGACGACTGTCTCTAGTGTTCTGGCCAAATTTTGTGTTCTGGGACTTCAGGGAAGCTTTCCTTTCTTGAGACGGAAGCCGGTTGATGCCGATGGATGTTCACCGAAGCTTTACCCCCCTTCAGAGAGAAAATCTTCTGGTCTTTATTGAGAAGCCGGGCAAAATTAGAGGTCTACATCAACCTTTGTATGTCCAGGGAGATGGTCCCCTCCTTAGTGTCTGACCCGATCCATTTGCGTTCGGCTTTCGGATCCCATAGAGAGTCATTCATCACTGACATGATTGTGTTTTTATGGTTCTGTTTGGGTTTAGATTTTATTACCATTTATTTTGAAATAATAATGAGGGAGAAAAGAATGAAAAGAATATGAATGTTATGCAAATGCCTCATTGTATTGATAAACGAGAAATATATTCAAAGCCCTTTTAATCAAAGATCTCATGGCCATGGGCAGGGATCATGAGAGATGCACTGGAAGCTAGAAAACATATGGAGCCCTGTAAACCCCAAATCTTGCCCGAATTCTCAATAAAGATCATAAGACTCCCGTTCTGAAAATGGGTAAAGCTCTGTTGGGAACTTAGCAACATCAATCAATTTCCGTTTAAGGATAAGAGAGTTTTTCTAAAGAAATAAAAGATGAAAATATGAAGAAACACTTGGGATGGTCATCTCACATTCCATATGGCCATCCCAAGTGAGTTTTCAGCGCTGAGACGCACGTCCCAAAGGCTAGATGCGCATCCTAGCCAACTTTACACCTTGGGACGACCATCCCAAATGTCAGACGGTTGTCCCAACCAAGTTTGCACCTTGGGACGATCGTCCCAAATGTCCAGACGGCCATCCCACTTGACAGGAGTTGGGACGGTCATCCCAGCATCCTGACACTACAAAAACTATAAATAGGGGCCTCATTTGCAGCTTTTTCACACACCTTGACTCACAATCACTTCTCTCTATACTTCTAGTACTCGATTGATCCTTCTGATTGCCTATAAGGTAACAATCAGTTAAGGAAATCTCTTTTTGAGAAATTTGACATTCGATAGTTTAAAGTTTTTCTTGTATTCGGGAGAGGAGAGTCCCTATAGTGCGAGAGGATAGCCAAAAAGCATCCTCAGAGTTGAAGATTTCTATAAACGCTTGCTTTGGAGGTTCTTTTCACTACTCTTCTATTTTATTACTTTATTTATTGCTTTCCTATATGCTATAGAGATAGGATAATGTAGATAATCATTTTTAATATTGCATAATAAAAAGGGTAATGGCGTAATTTCTCTTAATATTTATTTTATGAATTAATCCGTCATAGGGAACCCGCAAGGGGCTTTGTGAGGATGCTAATACATTCCCCACATGTAACTAACTCCCTTACCTAACTCTGGTTATAATGGCCAAGTTTTTTTTTTTTTAAATTAACGCCTTTTTATCCTTTTTCCAATGTTTATGGTAAAAACATTGGTGGCGACTCCATAAAACTTTTTTTTTTACGAACACCTCGCTTTTATTAAAGATTAGTTCAGTTGATAAGAATCTTGAAAGCGATGATTACATTTTTACAAAAACGTGAGTCTAAACCATCTTATCGCAATCGCTCGTATAAACGTTTGTAACATCCCGAGGCGTCGGAACAGACGATGGCGACAGATGGCGACTCCATTGGGGAAGCTAGAGGTTGATCCCATTTAGTGACGAATAAATTCAAACAAAATAGAGATTTGAAACCACACCTTTACCCTTCCTTGTATTTATAATATGTTTTATTGTATGGCTTTGATAACTGTTGTATGAATATTTTTGTGCAATTGTTTAAAATACAAACTGTACACAAAAACCCTTGCACACAGCAGTCCCTCTATACCCGGGGGAAAAAGTGAATAACCTTAGGGAGTGGGTGGCAGATACAACCGATTATGTTGGCACACGGGGCTACAGCCGTTGTTATAAACCACCAACTCAAGGTGATACCTCTCTTCTTTTGGTCTAAGGACATCGACATAGAGATCGGTGCATGGTCCAAGGATTGAGAGATTGAGAGGTCCTTATAATGGGGGCACCTTGGGAGCCTGAATTTGATGAGAACAATTTAGAACCGCCTTAACCATGCACTCTTCTACAAGAAAATCCTACCTCGTGATTAAATGTCGTCGCTTTGTTCATGGATGAGTGAATTGTGTGTGTGCATTTGGTTGTTGCATTTGTTTGATGCATTTTCATAGATAATCATACAACAATTAAAATAAAATTTCTTAAAACCCTAAAAAGCAAATAAGAATAAATCAACTTTATCTCGAATAGTCTTCAGTTTAGCTAGCCTGGTTTCAGGTTCTTTGTAAGCTAAGTAGTCACGTTGACTAATAGAAGAGATAAAGGGTTGTAAAAATAATTAAAAAAATCTTTACAACAATAATAAAATATAATAATTTTTTTTGACAAAGTCATATCATTCATACTACATCATCCAATAAGTGGTAAAACTATGAGACAAAATAAATGCATTAAGGGAAGTATGCATAAGCATCATCATAATAAAATCTCTCATACATAGCACATTCATTCTAGGAGACATTAGATATCCTTATACAAAAACAAAAGAGACCCAAGTGCATTCGTAACCTTCCCCTAAAGAAGGATGAGTGTGCTAAGGTGTTTTAATGACCTCTAAAAAAGGGAACTATTACACCGAGGTGGGTATAGTATTTCCTAAAGCGTAAACTTTTAGGAAAATACCAAAGCTATTGTCTAAGGCATATCTATCTCACACTAATCATTCATAATAAAAAGCTATAATAAAAATATTTAAATCATTTATAAAGTGGCTGGTCTTCTGCTTGTCCTCACTCGCGCTCAAAAGGCTAGACAACTTGAAGAGCATAATCGCAAGCTCACCGCTGAGCTTAACTCCATTAAAAAACAAATGGCATAGTTAATGGAGTTAATACGTTGACAGAACTTACACAAGGAGAGCCCTCACAGTAATCATACCTCACATCATGAGGAAAAGGAGGGGTCCAACCATGAGCTTGAGCAGGGAGCTCACGTACAGCCCGAAGTGAGGGCAATAATCATCCAACCTCCTGAAGTTTCCAAGCAACAAATTTTTGCCCTCGAAGAGAGGTTAAGGGCTATAGAGGGACATAATTTTGATGTTAAAAAAGCAGCCAACATGTGCCTCGTTAAGAATATCCAATTTCCCCCCAAATTCAAAGTCCCTGATTTTCCCAAGTACATGGGAATGACTTGCCCCAAGAGCCATCTTACAATGTACTACCGTAAAATGGCTGCGTATGCCGATAATGAGAAACTCCTGATCCACTTATTTCAGGAGAGCTTGGCCGATTTGGCCTTGAGCTGGTATATGCAGTTGGAAGGGGGACAAGTCCAAACTTGGAGACAGCTGGCAGATGCCTTCCTTCGTCATTACAAGTACAACATCAATCTGACTCCAGATAGGTCAGATTTAAAAACTTTGTATAAGAGAAATGATGAACCCTTCAAGGCATATGCTCAGCGTTGGAGGGAGTTGGCTGCCCAAGTGGATCCTTTGCTAACAGATAAGGAAATCATATCCCTGCTCATCAATTCATTGACAGGTCCCTATTATGATAAGATGATAGGGAACACGTCGACTCTTTTTGCGGATGTGGTAACCATCGACGAGAGAGTAGAGCAAGGACTGAAGAGTGGAAGGATCGCACAACCTTCTTCATCTAATGCCCCATTCAAGAAGTTCCTTAGCAAGAAGGAGGAGAGAAGCGTGAATGCCATCAACCTTGCTACTCCATTTTCCTCTTCACGACCAGCTAGGCAGTCAAAGAATCAAGAGAGAAAATTTACTCCCCTTCCAACCTCCTATGGGAGTCTACTAACAAAGCTGGTAGAGGCCAACCTCCTAGCACGTGTCCCTCCGAAGAAGATGGATCCATCCTACCTTGATTGGTACAAGCTGAATGAGGAATGTGATTACCATTCAGGCACTTCGGGGCATTCTGTGGAAAATTGTATGACCTTGAAGTTTAAGGTCCAAAAGTTGTTGGATGCCGGGTGGATCACGTTCGAAGCTCCCAATGATGATACCATGCCTCTATCACAACTAGAATATGTTGAAAATACAAGGATATAAATGTTGAACATACAAGAATATGAAGCTTGTAGATTTTGATGATGATTCAAGAATAAAGGACTAAAAGATTTAAAGACTTCTAATGTTATGTAATAACTCTGTTTTTATGTTTTGAGTCTGTAATATTAGAGTCCAAGATAGCCAGCACATAGACCACTCTTTAAAAGCTCTAAAAACTCATTTTTATAAAAAATACACTGGAATAATCGATTAACTGGCAGGATAATCGATTATTACAGAAAGAAAACCATTTTCAGTATTTGCTCACTGGAATAATCAATTAAATGGCCTGTTAATCGATTAATTGGGCTGTTAATTGCTTAAATGGCCTATTAATTGATTAACTGGTGCTACTTTTGCTCCTCTGCAAGAATGGCTCTGGAATAATCGATTAATACTTAAGATATTCAATT
>OY731406.1:40006221-40079506 GCA_963425845.1 Sphenostylis stenocarpa
TGGTCGTCCCAAGTTCCCAATTTCAATTGAGACGCGCGTCCCAGGTGGGACGGCCGTCCCACTTCTCTGCTGATGGACCATGAAGGAATTTTTCAATTGGGACGGCCATCCCAACCCAGACGGCCGTCCCAAATCTCCTAGCATCCCCTATATGTATTGTGCGCAGATTTGGCCTTTGGTACCCCATTCCAAGCATTCTACCTTGCTTCTCTTCCCTTTTAACACACTCCTAGCATTCTTAAGCAAGTACTACATACAATGGAGCATGGAGAAGCCTCATCTAGGAGAAAACGCACTAGAAACCCTGCTAGAGGAACTCCTACTACTAGCGCTCTACTAGCAGAATCACATCAACAGCGATTGGAAAATATTCAGCAATATTCCTGGTATCCTACACTGCGGTTGGATTTTGAAATCCTAGCTACATTTGGCTGGGAACAAGATGTCAGAAGGTTCATCCACAACATAGGATGGGACTTTCTACTCCGAGAGCCACCTACTCGGATCCACCGCACTGCTACACTAGAATTTCTTGCCTCCGTCAACATGGTGGAAATGTCGTCCGCAATTCCCGGAGTGCCACCGACTCAGGCCATCTCCTATTGGATGGATGGAGCCTACCGGACCACTATTCTGGATGACTTTAATGTCATAATGGGTTTTTGTCAGCGAACAGATACAAGAACACCAGAATATCGGTCCGCATACCTGGAAAAACCTGCTGCTCTCACCACCACTAGCATGTGGAGAGAGATCACTGGAGCACACACTCTGCCGTCGAACCTGAAGGGCGCAACTTTCTCTCCTCCGCTCCGCATATGCCATAAGTTGCTAGCTGGGACTATACACAGCCGAAAGGAGAGCCAAGGGAAGGTAACGCTGGCCGACCTCTTCATCGTTTACTGTATGCATCAAGGGCTGCGATGCAACCCAAGATATGCCTTTCTGAAAGCCGTAAAAGATTACGGAACCCGCGGCTCAGCAGGAGCCATCATAATAGCTCCCTTTCTCACCCCTTTAGCTGAATATTGGGGATGCACTGACGGAGAAGACCTCCCAGCTAGCCTCCGACCAGAGCCTATTAGCGGAGGAATGTTGGTTCATATGAACATCCTCAGTCGACAGGGATCGGGGTTTATCTTAAACCCCATTATCTCGATTTCGCTGGATATGCGCGATTTCGACATGCCTCAGGACATCCCTTCAACTACAGAATCGCAGCAGCAGTCATATGATCCAGACTTCGCCGGTTTATACTGACGGATTGACGACGAGCACGCCTATATGGAAGGAGAGTTCCAGTTCATACGACAGCAGTTTAGTCAACTGACTATAAGGCAAGACAAGACGGACCGACAGATAGAGAATCTGGTCCAGACCCAGGCAAGGTTCCAGCGCTGCCTGCTTCGCCGCATCCCTTCACCAGCACCATCTGCCCACTCCAGTCCAGAGGCAGATGATTAGGAGATAGTTTCCTTTTTATTTTCTAGTAATTTGAAAATGTTTTGAATGTATCACAAAAAAGAGAAGTAATGAATAAACATTGTTATTCCTGTTTACATTCCAAAAGCCCACGTGTACAAAAATTATAAAATAAAAGGCACACATGATAAAAAGCCAGATTTCAAATAACTCGCGATAAAGATTAAAGTCGTGAAAGAAAAAGGCGAAATCAAAGACATTTCAGCAAAATAAAAAGCTTCAAGAAAACTAGCTCCAACCTTCTACACCAATAAAAGAAGGTACATCGAAGAAAAAAGCCAACGGAAAGGCTTGATCATCCCCAAGCGGATCCTTGCCTACTCCAGAGGCAAGACAAAAAGACTACCTCACGACTCAGCTTCATCGCCATATGAGTCATCAAGCACACTTATCCAGAATCTCCGCTTCATTCCCCAAAGGAGAATAAGGACTACACAAGAGTCCATCAAAGAAAATACGGAGACAAATCCTCCATATCACCAGGGGGCAACAACAAAGGAAAAGAAAAACTTTTCATCCCCTAACAGAGGCCACTACAGAGAAAGGACGTAATACAGTCATGTAAAGTCAACCTATGCAAGAGGAAATACAGGTCCAAAGCGCAAAGCTTTCAATAAAGCATCTCCCTACTCAGAGGTATTATCAAGAGCAAATATCCTTAAGTAGAACATCAGCCTACACAAGAGGCGAAAAACAACGTATAAAGTCTTCACCACTAGTGAAGCATCCGCCTAATCAAGAGGCACAACCGACAAAAATCAACAAATCCCCAAAGGATCACTGCCTAAAAAGGGGCAATCAACAAGAATCCCCGGCCAAGACCGGATGGCTAAAACAGAAAAAGCCAAAAACAAAGAAACCCTGACAAAAGCCGGATGGCTAAAAGCAAAAGCCAAAACAATGAAATCCCCGACAAAAGCCGGATGGCTAAAAGAAAAAGCCAAAACAATGAAATCCCCGGTAAAACCGGATGACTAAAAAAAAAATCCGATAAGGATTTTTTGAGAATATCTCAAAAAGCCCTATAGAATAGGGTTCACACCAAGTGGGGGTGTAAAAACCACTAGAGTCTGTCAAGATGCAGATTCGTACCAGGTGGGGGTAGGTACCCACAAGAGTCTGTCAAGATGCAGATTCGCACCAAGTGGGGGTGTAAAAACCACTAGAGTCTGTCAAGATGCAGATTCGTACCAGGTGGGGGTAGGTACCCACAAGAGTCTGTCAAGATGCAGATTCGCACCAAGTGGGGGTGTAAAAACCACTAGAGTCTATCCAGATGCAGATTCATACCAGGTGGGGGTAGGTACCCACAAGAGTCCGTCAAGATGCAGATTCGCACCAAGTGGGGGTGTAAAAACCACTAGAGTCTGTCAAGATGCAGATTCGTACCAGGTGGGGGTAGGTACCCATAAGAGTCTGTCAAGATGCAGATTCGCACCAAGTGGGGGTGTAAAAACCACTAGAGTCTGTCAAGATGCAGATTCGTACCAGGTGGGGGTAGGTACCCACAAGAGTCTGTCAAGATGCAGATTCGCACCAAGTGGGGGTGTAAAAACCACTAGAGTCTGTCAAGATGAGGATTCGTACCAGGTGGGGGTAGGTACCCACAAGAGTCTGTCAAGATGCAGATTCGCACCAAGTGGAGGTGTAAAAACCACTAGACTCTGTCAAGATGCAGATTCGTACCAGGTGGGGGTAGGTACCCACAAGAGTTTGTCAAGATGCAGATTCGCACCAAGTGGGGGTGTAAAAACCACTAGAGTATGTTAAGATGCAGATTCGTACCAGGTGGGGGTAGGTACCCACAAGAGTCTGTCAAGATGCAGATTCGCACCAAGTGGGGGTGTAAAAACCACTAGAGTCTGTCAAGATGCAGATTCGTACCAGGTGGGGGTAGGTACGCACAAGAGTCTGTCAAGATGCAGATTCGCACCAAGTGGGGGTGTAAAAACCACTAGAGTCTGTCAAGATGCAGATTCGTACCAGGTGGGGGTAGGTACCCACAAGAGTCTGTCAAGATGCAGATTCGCACCAGGTGGGGGTAGGTACCCACCATAGCCTTATAAAAATAAGGTTTGTATCGAATGAGGGTAGGTACTCATCAAAACTTAACAGAATGCATCTGGTGGAGTAAAATACTTGCCTGAGCATTACAAAAATGGGTTGCAAATACCTTGCTTCTATTTGAGGATAGTTCAAGTGTTGAACACCTTGGAAGTAAGTACCCACAAGAGTTTAGCAAAATGCGAACTCATACCGGGTGAGGGTAGGTACTCACCAAAGCCTTGCAAAACAAGGTTTATACCTAGTGGGGGTAGATACCCACAAGAGCCTAGCGAAACACAGACTCATACCGGGTGAGGGTAAGTACTGACCAGAGCCTTATAAAGTAAGGCTCAAACCAGATAGGGGTTGGTACCTATCAAAAATATTTATCATCCGGAGGATCAGCAAAGAAGCATCCAAAGGATAACCGGGCAAAAGGGTTAACTCCTTCCCCTACCAACTAATTTTGTCGGCATGTTAAGCCAACAAATGAGCTGGGCAGGTGAAGGGGGGACAGCTGTAGACCCCTAATTTTGCCTGGTCTCTCAATAAAGGCTAAAGAGACTTCTTACAACAAAGACAAAGCTCGCCTGACATCTCAATAAAGGCCAAGAAGACTTCCTATATGAAGATAAAGCTTTAACGGGCGTGTATCGACATCAAACGATGTCCGAATACAAAAAGGAAAGCTTCCCAGGGGTCCCAGAACACAAAGGCTAGCCAAAATAGGTCGAGACGGTCGTCCCAAGGTCGAGACGGCTCAGATGTTCAGGCAGCGAAAAACTATAAATAGGAGGCTCATTTGCCATGTTTCAGACCCCAGACAACTCCTAAGACTTGTCTTCTTCTCTCCCTACTTCGAATGATCTTTCTGATTGCCTTAAATAGGTAACAATCAGTTAAGGAATTATATTCTGGCATTCGATTCTTCTATAAAATTTTAGTCGAGTCGAGTCTGTATTCGTGAGGAGAGTTGTTGTAGAGCGAGGGATTGCCGAAACGCGTCCTTATTGTAAAAGAGTCGCAATATAAAGCTTGCTACGGAGGTTCTTTTCAAATCTCTTCTCTTTTACTGCTTTATTTATTGCTTTATATATGAAATGTAAATAAAATCATGTAGATAGCCATATTTAAATGTTGTATGAATAAAATAGGGTAATAGTGTAATTTCTTATAATCTTCACTTAACGAATTAATCCGTCATAGGGAACCCGAAAGGGGCGTTGTGGGGTGCTAACACCTTCCCCACACGTAACTAACTCCCTTACCCAACTCTGGTTATAATGGCCAAGTGCGGTTTTTATTAAAATCAACATCTTTTTTCCTTTTCCAATGTTTAAGGTCAAAACATTGGTGACGACTCCAAAAGAACCCCTTTTTCGAAAACCTTGCTTCTATTAGAGGATAGTTCAGTTGTTGAGCACCTCGGAAGCAATGAACATATTTTAAACATAAAACGCGAGTCTAAACCATCTTTTCGCGACCGCTCGCATAAACGTTCGAGATGTCCCTAGACGTCAGAACGGACGGCGGCGACATTCATAAAACATGCATTTTGGTTTTTAGAAAATGGAAGGGACTAATAGACAATTGAAGAAAGTCCCTGGTACCATACTGAGAAGTTGGAACGGCTTTGCATGATAATGCCACTAGAGGTCCGCTCTGACTTCGAAAAATCCTATGTATGAATTCTTGACCTGTTGAAGATCTGCGTCGATCCCATTTTTATCAAGGTTCTAGTTCATTTTTGGAACTCCAGTCTGCACTGCTTCGAATTCCTGCAATTCGATATGGGGCCTACTTTGGAGGAGTATGAGATTATGCTAAAATGGCCCAAATCAGCTGGGGTCCATATTTGCCACAAGGCATATACTTCTGCAGCACAAGTCGTTGCCATCATCTGATTGCCATTCCGGCAGACTACCCTGATAGAGAAAGGAAATATCCAGGGATGGAAAGTCGCAATGTTAGAAGACCATCTGTCCTGTTTGGCTGAAAGGGCAGAATGGGCTACTTTTAACAAAACCCTGGCTTAAACATATTTGGAACAATCTTGTTTCCCTTCCATATCGACACAGTAGACCAAGTCGTCATGGATGCCTTCTTCGCCTGGGACATGAACTCGAAGAGTCCCCTGCCTGCACTTCTTGTCGACACCTTGCTCTCGATGGAATTTTGTCACCAAAAGCAAGGAAAAACACTACGATGTTGCTCTTCACTACTATTCGTGTGGGGTATCACGCATTTCTACGCCTCTAGTCACATGGGGGTGTTCCCTGACCCTTTGAGAAGGTTCTCCAAAATCCCTCTCCATCGACGCCTTACCTTAGAGTGGAAGGTCGAGTTGGAACAATGGGACGCCAACCAATTATCCTGGGTTTGCCCTTGGTTCCGACCCGGCCCAGTCCTCATCAGATGTGGGGATGACTCGAGCATACAATTGATAGGACTCATGGGTTGCATAGTCTACTTACCGAGAGTAGCTATGAGACAACTCATGAGTCCCGAGAGGAGCTCGGAGGACTGTGTTTCTTCGGAGACCCATGCATTGTTGCTAATTCACTAGCTGTGCGAAGAGCATGGGAGAAACCAATCTTTATGGGAGATAGAGAGTTAGGAAAAGCTTGAGTAGTTGTATCCAATGACTATGAGAAATGGAGACGAAAAAGAAGAATGTCGTAACCATCCACCTCACTTACTACACGTTTAAACAATGAAGAGCTACAAAATCAAGTTGACACCTTGACCCGGAGGATAGAAATCATGGGAGCCCAGATTAGGGCCCTTGAAGAAAGAGAACAAGAATCTATCCTCACCATAGACGATCTATAGAAGCAATGCAAGAAAAAGGATCATGAAATAGAGCGCCTCAAGGATCACTGTGCTGATTCTAACGAGCAAGTTATCCGAGCATCCAAAGTTATTAAAACCAGCTCGGATAGCCAACTTCAAGAAATAACCACCAAATCAGCACGCCTTGAGGCCAAATGTACAAAACAGGCTCAGACGATGAAGGATTTGCTACAAGATCTCACAAGGACTTGGTCAGAAATATGCCAAGAGCGAGAACCCAACCAGAGGCTTAACAAAAGTCTCACTGAGCTACGCTGCAAAGAAAGAGACGGGCTAGCTCAGTATGGTCAAGTACTGTGAGAAAAGGACCGAGCCCTTACAAAGCTCGACGAGCTGCAAGCCTTGGTCGTCCATCAAGAGGCGAAGATCAAAGAGGCTCAAAAGTACAGTGAAGATATGAGCCAGGCGGTCCAGAAGTAAACCGAAGCACTTGCTCGTCACGTCCGGGAAGCCGAAAGAGAATTTCATAGAGATCAAGACCCGCCTGTGGGTTTCTTTAGGCTTTTCCGTTTCTGTCAAAAGTTGCTTCGTAGTATGGAATAGGGGAATGTACACTTTCTACAAGTAAATAAAATTTCTTGTGGATAACGGGTCATCCTTGAACTGATGCCCAAGAGCACACTCTACAAGTTGACTATTCAAGGTACCCACATGCGCCCAAGTAGTACTATCGTTCGAGCCTTCGACGGATCCAAGCGAGAAGTAGTGGGGGAAGTCAACCTGCCAATCCAAGTCGGACCTGTAGACCCCAAATCTTGCCCGGCCTCCAAATAAAGTCAGAAAGCTTCCTATTTGAAGACGGCTGAAGCCTAACAAGCCACTAGGAGAGACTATTAGGCTCCCGTACCAAGATAGGAAGGTTTTTTTGGCTAAAAATACATCGCTTAAGCGACGGACGCTTCAAACAAAGAGGACTCCCGGGTCAAGTCTCGCTCAAGCGACTGATGTACTCGCTTGAGCGACAGATGCTTCAAACAAAGGGGACTTCCGGGTCGAGTCTCGCTCAAGCGACTGATGTACTCGCTTGAGCGACAGATGCTTCAAACAAAGGGGACTCCCGGGTCAAGTCTCGCTCAAGCGACTGGTGTATTCGCTTGAGCGACGGATGCTCCAGGGAGACGGCGGTCTGGATTTTCCAGACGGCGGTCTCGACCCTATGACACGAACGAGACGGCGGTCTTGAATTCCGAGACGGCGGTCTCGACCCTGTTAGACGAGAACGGCGGTCTGGACCCTGACAGCGCGAAAAACTATAAATAGGGGTTCTCCCCCCCTCATTTCTACACACAGAAAAACCAAGAGCTCTCCCTTCTCTCTAGAATTTCTCTCTCTAAGAATCCCTCCGAGGCATTTCCGGAGTTTCTGAGCGTCTTTAGGCATATACAGAGTGTCCTAAATCTTCTTTAGAATCCCTCCGAGGCATTTCCGGAGTTTTCTGAGAGTTGTAGAGCGAAGGGTTGCCAAAACGCACCCTCTTTTTAAATATAAAGCTTGCTTTGGAGGTGCATATCTTCATTCTCTATTCTTTAAAATTACTGCTATTTAAATTATGCAATAGAAGCTAGGGCAATGTAGTCACATATTTAAATTCCGCATAATAAAAAGGGTAAAAGCGCAATTTTCCAAAGTTTAATTATTCGCAAATAGCCGGCCTATCATAGGGAAGCCGAAAGGGGCGTCGTAAAGGAACTAACACTTCCTTTACACGTAACTAACTCCCTTACCCAACTCTGGTTCTAATGACCAAAGTTGGTTTTCGAAAACCAATGCCTTTTTAAACCCCTTTTCCGATGTTTATGGTAAAAATATCGGTGGCGACTCCATAGAACCCAAAATAAATAAGTCCTTGGGTTAGCCCGGTTGTCGGACAACTCAAGGACACTTTTTGAAAACCTCGTCTCCAGATTAGCCCGGTTATCGGACAGCCTGAAGACGTTGTAACCACCAATAAAAAATGCGAAAACAAAATCAAAGAAAAGTCGAAAAACCATCGCGTCGCTCCGACCGCGCCCCCTCTTCGGGGAGGCGGCGACAGGACCCACTATCTTTAACGTCGATTTCCATGTAATGGACATTACTCCGGTGTATAGTTGTCTCCTCGGCAAACCTTGGATTCATGATGCTAAGGCAGTACCTTCGACGCTCAACCAGAAAGTCAAGTTTATAGTGGACGACAAACTGGTCACGGTCCAAGCAGAAGACGATATTCTGATCAGTGGACTGTCTACCCAACCTTATGTGGATGCGGCTGAAGAGGCCCTTGAAACATCTTTTCAAGCGCTCAAAATTGCCAGTGTAGAGAGACTTCCCAATAATATGAACGTAGCCCGCATGATGATGAAGCATGGTTACCATCCTAGCCAAGGACTGGGGGCAGATTCCCAAGAAATGAGGGAACCCCCAGAATAAAGATAACCCCTTTAAGTATGGCCTAGGATATGACCCTACAAAGGGCTGAGCAGAAAGAAGAAAAGGGAAGTCTCCCCTCCGCTCACTCAAGCAGATATTCAGAAGCGGAGGGATGCAAGCGTCAAGAGCTACCCTAGTCATTAGGAGATCTTTTTCTTTGTTTAAGGGATGTAAACCCAGTGATTGTTAGAGATTATCCCCCGGGGCTAGCCCAACCCTCGGGCATTTTTGGGCACATATTCCCTTACTAATTAATAAAGAATACATTTCTTACTATCTGCTTCTCTTCTTGCTACTTCATGTCTAGACCTCATAATAACCTTGTCTAAACAAACAAAAGAAAGGAAGAATAAAAGTGCATCCAAATAACCAAAATACACCATTGCCATAATAATCAAGTTGGTCGATTAGAAGCACAAAATAAGGTTTTAGTGGAAAAATAGCATTCTATGACGAGTTTTTATCACGGTCTTAGTCCGCCCGTCATATTATGTAGCGTGGTGGCAATTTTGTAATAAAATCATAAACTTTCTATGTCGGGTAAATTTTAACCGACATAGTAAGTGGAAAGTTCACTTTCTATGTCGGGTAAAACTTAACCGACATGGAAAGTTCACTTTCTATGTCGGTTAAAATTTACCCGACATAGAAAGTGAACTTTCTATGTCGGTTAAATTTTAACCGACATAGAAAGTGTATTTGATGACGGGTGTGAGAGCAACCGACATAATATCCTATGTTTTACACCTGCCGCGACACTCCATTTCTCACTTCACCCATAGCAGAGCTCCCCGTTCTCTCTGTATCTTCTACGAACGTCTTCGCCTTTGTACGTTTCTCCCCACCCAGCTCTGCTCGTCACGCCACCTGCCAACTCTGTACGTCGTGCCGCCTGCTGCTACTGTCATTGGTGCCCGTCGCCTGTGTACGTTTCTCCCCACCCAGCTCTGCACGTCACGCCACCTGCCACCTCTGTAGGTCTTCAAGAGGTAAGTTTTCGTGCTTGCTTTAGCCATTGTAGGTTTACATTTTTGAATCTGGTATGTAATAATGCTGTCAAGAGATGGAAGTTCACGGGTGCCTTTAGCTAATTTAGAGACGTATTGTAAGTAGTTTAGTCATTTGAATGTGTTTCTATAGGCATTCTTTCGTGATTTTGATTTTGAAAATTAGATTTGTATTATAATGTAGTTATTTCATTTTAAGCGAAAACTATCATCGCTTATGCTCACCCTAATGTGAGACAATACGGTTAGCCTTGATTGGAGTCAGTCATGAAATGATCCATTGTAGGACAGAACTTCCTATTGAAAGATTAAAATATCCAATCACGTGACATCGCAATTTCAGCAGAACATGTTGGATGTTATCATCCTCAAACTATACTTATATGTTGTGTTATGTGACAGAAGGTAACAATGGATTGGAGTTGGATCAATTATAGACGAACAACAAATGAATATGAGAGTGGAGTAGAACAATTCCTTGAATTTGCTAAGATGAATGTTCCGGATAATGATGGAAGATTCTATTGCCCTTGTGTTAACTCGCTTGAATGAGCGAAGATTACCGATCGAAGTTATTCGGGAACATGTTCTTTGTGATGGTTTCCTAAAGAGTTACATAAAGTGGACATGGCATGGTGAATTATTAAACATGCCAAGTGTAGAAGACAAAGAAGAAGTTGATCTAGAGATGGATGATCAGCTGGAGGAAATGATTCGTGAGCTTGGACAAGATGCCTTCCAACATACACATGTGTACGAGAAGTTGTCCAATGATGCAAAAAATCCTTTGTATACAAATTGTACTAAGTTCACACGATTGTCATCGGTACTAAAATTGTTCAATGTGAAGGCAAAGAATGGGTGGACTGATAAAAGTTTCATAGAATTGCTTGAGTTGTTGAGTGACATGCTCCCTGAAGGTAACACATTGCCAACCCGCAATTATGATGCTAAGAAGATATTGTGTCCAATGGGTATGGAGTACCAAAAAATTCATGCATGTCCGAATGATTGTGTGTTGTACAGGAAAGAATTTGAGAACTTTCACGAATGTCCACAATGCGGGGAATCACGATACAAGAAGAAGGATGGTGATTCTAACAATGATGTAATGAAGGGTACCCCGGCAAAAGTGTTATGGTATCTTCCCATTGTTCCAAGGTTGAAACGATTATTCACTAATGGAAATGATGCAAAGCTCACTAGATGGCATGCAGATAGTCGTATTAAAGATGGTCGAGTTGAGGCATCCGACGGATGGATTGCAATGGAAAAAATTGATTCCATCTTCCGGAATTTTGGTAATGATCCAAGAAACATTAGGTTTGGACTTGCTACGGATGGAATGAATCCATATGGAAATTTAAGCAAGTAAACATAGTTCATGGCCTGTGGTGTTAGTTATTTACAACTTACCTCTGTGGTTGTGTATGAAACGTAAGTACTTGATGATATCTTTGATGATCTCGGGTCCCAGACAACCTGGAAATGACATTGATGTTTTTTTAAGCCCATTGGTTGAAGAGTTGAAGATGTTGTGAGAGGAAGGTGTTGATGTGTTTGATGGGTACACAGGTGACTTATTCAAGTTGCGTGCAATGTTATTTTGTACAATTAATGACTTTCCAGCATATGGTAATTTGAGTGGCTACAGCACAAAGGGACATAAAGCTTGCCCGATATGTGAAGAAGACATATGTCACTATCAACTACAACATGGAAGGAAAACAGTGTACCTTGGACACCGAAGATTTCTTCCTTCAAACCATTCATATCGTAAATTAAAAAAATCATTTAACGGGTGTCAAGAAAATGATGCAGCCCCAACACCTTTAAGTGGGGAAGAAGTATATCAATGAGCAAGTGCGATTTCGTGTGAGTTTGGAAAGACACAAAAGAAAGCCACAGGTATATGGAAGAAAATGTCAATCCTTTTTGTTCTTCCATATTGGAGGGTTCTTGATGTGAGGCATTGTATAGATATCATGCATGTAGAGAAAAATGTGTGTGACAGTATCATCGGAACGCTCCTTAACATTCAAGGAAAAACAAAAGATGGTGTCAATGCTCGTTTGGACATGGTTGAAATGGGTATAAGAGAACAATTAGCTCCTCAACCTCATGGTAACCGAACATACTTGCCTCCAGCATGTCACACACTGTCTAAAAAAGAGAAAAGAAGTTTTTGTGAGTTTTTACGAGGTGTGAAGGTTCCATTTGGTTACTCTTCCAATGTGAAGAGACTTGTATCTATGAAAGATCTAAAATTGCTTGGGTTAAAATCTCATGATTGACATGTATTGATGCAACAACTTCTACCTGTGGCTATTCGAGGTATCTTACCAGAGAATGTTAGATATTCCTTAACTCGATTATGCTTTTTCTTTAATGCCATATGTAGTAAAGTTATGGACCCGGATGTTTTGGATCAGTTAGAGAATGAGGCTACAGTCATATTATGTCAATTTGAGATGTACTTTCCTCCATCATTTTTTGATATTATGGTTCACTTGATTGTTCATCTAGCCAGGGAAGTTAGAATTTGTGGTCCAGTTTTCTTATGATGGATGTACCCTATTGAGCGATACATGAAGATATTAAAAGGGTATGTGAAGAACCAATATCGTCCTGAAGCATCAATTGTTCAAAGATATATTGCAGAGGAAGCTATTGAGTTTTGCACACAATACTTATCAGAAGTTAAAGCTATAGGGTTACCTAAGACTCGTTACCATGGAATAGGTCTTGGTAGAGGAACTCGAGGTGCAAAAGTTGTGACAATGTGTCGAGATGAAGTACTTCAAGCGCATTTGTACATATTGAATAACAGTGAAGAAGTCATCTCCTACTTAAGTGCTCATAAAGACATTGTGAAGCGAAATAATCCACATATGCCTAAAAAGTGGGTGATCACTGAACACAACAAGAGCTTTTTGAAGTGGTTTAAACAACAAGTTGAAGGTGACAATACAGCTTCTGATACACTAAAGTGGTTAGCATGTGAGCCAAACTTTGATGTGATATGTTGGGGTGGGTATGATATAAATAACTATTGATTTTATACAAAGGGAGAAGATGAAATAAGCACAATGCAAAATAGTGGAGTCATGGTGGTGGCTGAATCAATGCATTTCTCGAGTTCAAAGGATAAATATCCGATAACGGCGTCAATGGGCTACTTTGGTGTAATTGAAGAGATTTGGGTAATAGATTACACGATATTCAGAGTACCTATTTTTAAATGTAAGTGGGTTGATTTTAATACTGGCATCTTCACCGACGATCTTGGATTTACCTTGGTTAACCTTGAAAATACTCGTTATACCGAAGAACCATTTATCATGGCATCTCAGGCAAAACAAGTGTTTCATGTCACTGATCCCGCTAACAAAGGATGGTCAGTGGTTCTACAAGGAAAACCCATGTATACTTCTCATGAGAATGATGAATTAGTACTTGATATACCAGAGACACCATGTTTCTCTTCAAATATGCCAAACTTGAGTGTTAATGTAGAAATAGATGATGTGCATGCCACACGTTATGACCATATGGAAGGATTTTGGGAGAATGTTCCAACTTGATAATGTATGCACTTTTTTTAATGTATTATTTTTTAATGTATGCACTTTTTTGTTTATCTTCAGTCATATTGTCTAAATTAATAACTATTATTTTTTTCTTTGAACACGGATATGACAGATTCATCTCGGTACCCCTCCTCCTACACAGTCCCCCTCCTACACAAGGTGGTGATCGAGTCGACCGTCTACCAGGAAAAAGGGTAGGCGTGCTACACTGCTGAGGGACTTGAATATCGCCCGTAGCTCCGATCGGAAATTGCCTATCCAAGCTTGACATGAAAACAGGTAGAGCCACAGGAGAGCACAAGTGCTAGATTCACTAGCTATGTGGCCTTGCTTGGGAGAAGCAAGGTTAGTATTCTTATTGAGGATTGGGACCATGTTCCGGAGACACCGAAGACGCAGATTTGGCAGTAGTATCCCGGTACCTACTCTTATTTTGCATTTAACATGTATATATATTTAACTTTTTGGGAACTTCATGTTATTTTTATTGTGTAGGTCACATATGATGTCCCTAACACCACTTTGTTGAGGACAAAGTGGATCTCATATGTCGGGGAACGCTGGAGAGGTTTTAAGAGTGATCTCGACTAGTCGATACATATATGGGGCATTGAGCAACAAGAACCCATGTGACCAAGTATCCGTTTTTGGATGAGGAGACATGGCAGGCATTTCGGACTCGGCGTTTAGACGCTAAGTTTCAGTGTTAGCACATTTGTCATTTGTTTGCAGTCATTTTTTTTAAATAGAGGTTTTAAATCCGGTATTTAACATGGAATGCAACAGAGCCAAGCGGTAGAAGGTACAGGATATTCAGAGAAAGAATATCCACTCCCACAGAGTTGTCTCGTGGGGGTTATGAGAAATTGGAGGAGAAGATGATGAAGGAGACATCTTCAAGTCATCCTTCGATGAGCTCTGCTGTGAGTGTTGTCACTCGCCCTTCACGCCATGATAAATGGAAGAGAGCTCGCCGTAACTCATCAGGGAATTACTTATCTCGAGCAAACTAATGTTGTAGCTCAACGTATTGTAAGTAGCATATCCTAAACTAATTATATATGTTATACTACAATAAGCATATGTATTTGCTAAAAAATCCTTCCTTTGTGTTGTAGGATGAGTTGGTTGAGCAGAGCACTCAGGGATCATTCCACCCACATGGCTGTCAGGATATATTGGCAGTGGCCATTGGTACCCTAGAGCATCCTGGACGTATTCGTGCTGCTGGACGAGGGGTGGGCATCAGACAGTACTTTGGTGCCCCACCCGTGGCAACTCCTACTTTGAGGCATCTCGAATGAGTTGGAGTTTGAGTCCCTCAAACAACAAATTAGGAAGGAGATTCGAGATGAGGTGTACTCGACTTGAAGGTAGAGTTATTGAGCTCAATGCGAGCAGAGTTGGCATCTTTGTCCTCTCAACCTTCTCGTCCCCGCACGAGAGGCATCCCCGATTCATGTCAGCACAAAGGAGAGTTGTGATGCTCCCGATAGAGGGGCGGAGGTTGCTCCTACCGACACCGCCGACCGTGAGTTGTATGTTGTGGGTCCTCCCGAGCATTTGGTGGCATACGGTACGTATTATATCTTTGACATGTATTTGGTACACTCGTTAAGCATTATATAGTCTAAAATATTTTATCATTTGTTTACCTTAGGGAAAATGTATGCATTGGGGTCAACCATCCACCACCGGAGTATTGGACATGATATGATAAGAGTGGTGGTTGTAGATGTACCGGATGCCGCTGCCCCAATCCCTATTCCCACCGAAGAGGTTCAAACAAGGCACCTGGAAATTTCATTAACAAGACCCATCCCAACACATTCACAGTGTTGTGTCATGCATTTATCCCTTTTACTTATTATTTTTTGATAGGTTGATGTATATTAATGTTATTTATTTTTGGTACTTGTATAGAAAGAGGTCGAAAAAGAAAAGGAAGTTGTGCATGAATCACCACCACCACCGACCGCTTTACAGACGACTCTGTGCACTAGCAACTGACTATCTGGACCACTCCCATACAGCTTAGATATGCCACCCGAAGTTGTATGCAGGACCAAGACGATCCCTTTTTTCTTACTCCAAAGGGATATTTTTTATCTTCTCGCTGGTACTGATATGCTATGTGTATTAGTGTTGCAACTTTGGGAATTGTAAGTATATTTACATATTTTTTATATTCTCACTGGTACATTATTTTATAACTTTATTTATTTTCAATGTTGAAGGTATTTACATCGTTTGTGTGTTGAGAGGAAGATTGCCTTTATCTATGGATTTGTTGACCCTGTTGCCATTTAGTCCATTGGGAATAAAGCTGAAGAGGTGCAAACGTACTTAATAGAGACATTTCAAAATGGGGGCAAAGAAGTCTACTTAGCACCTTACTTGCATCAGTAAGTATACATCTTATAAATTAATGCACATTTATGTAAAACTGAAATTTTACTAATATTATTTCAACATGAAGGGGTCATTGGCAGCTCATAATCATTGTTCCTCGGCAATTTGTTGTGATTCTCTTGTGTTCATTACACAAGAAACCAAATGATTTGGATATTAGAAAGCACATAGACGCGTAAGTTTGGTTTTTTTAATTGATTTTTTAATTGTTGTATCATATGTGCACTTACACCAAAATTATTTGTCCTTTTGTAGAGCTTTGGAAGCTCACCTAAGGTTGCAAGGCCTTCCATCTCATGCTAGAAAGAAGTTGACGTATATTGCACCAAAGGTGACCAAACACCTCTTACTGTTGTTCAATTTGTCATTTAAAGTTAATCTAACATGTATTTAACTTGTAGTGTCCACGCCAACCGGGAAGCCATGAGTGCGGGTATTATGTGATGAAGCACATGCACACCATCGTAGCCAAAAATATTATTGGCTCATGGAGGGAGGTAAATATACTATAATTAAGTCAAATATGCCAATTATGTAAATGGTTTCTAAATCTGAAATGTTTTAATATGTAAGAATTTACAAACTCATCTCCAATGAAGATTGAAGTGTTAGACGATATTAGAGAGCAGTGGGCTTCTTTCCTTTTAAGTATTCAATCTTCATAGCAAATTTGACTTGTAACAATTTTGATTGAATTGATTTAAGTTAGCAAATTTACATTCGTTTAAGTAAATGAACTGTCTGGAACTGAGGTACATATATTGATTTCAATATGTTTCATATGTACATATCTGTCTGGAACTATATATGAACTGTGCATATCTCGTCCGTACAAGTGTTTGGATCTCGTGAATATTTGTCTCGGAACTGTGATGAATAGGCAAGTCTACTCGAAGAAAGGTAGCATCTCGTGAAGAAAATGCAGATATCGTAAAAAAATAACACTTTCTACGTCGGCTATGTCAATACCCGACGTAGAAGTACTTTCTACGTCGGTATTGACATAACCGACGTAGAAAGTTTAACATTTTATGTCGGTTATAGGCATAACCGACATTGATAACACATACAATCACTAGTCATCGTTAACCGATATAGATACTCGGGGTTATAGAAAGTTAGAAAGTAAGACTTTCTATGTCGGTTATCAGTGTTAACCGACATAGAAAGTAAGACTTTCTATGTCGGTTATCATTGTTAACCGACATAGAAAGTAATATGACAGGTCAGAATCAGTTATGATCGATCAGAATAGCTCTATGACCGATCAGAACCAGTTATGACCAATTAGTATAGGTCATAGAAAGTCAATCTTTCTACGTCGGTTCCCTGACTAACCGACGTAGAAAGTCTTACTTTCTACGTCGGTTATTAGGAACCGACGAAGAAAGACTTACTTTCTATGACCCCCATATCTATGTCGTCGCGTTAACCGACGTAGAAAGCCCATTTTAACCGACGTAAAAAGCCTTTTCTGCAGTAGTCTCACCATAAATAAAGTTGTATTTCTCCAATATTGTATAAAAACAAAAAGAAAAGGAAAAAGTCCATAGAAGCCAAAGGCCAAAAGAAAAGGGCAAAATACCCGGTAGGAAACCCACTAAGGGGGCTATGCAAAAGATAGGGTCAACCCGTTAGGACACCCGAATAAAAATAAATGGTAGCCTAGGCAAAAGTTAGGGTTACAAAATAAGGTCCGCTAGGATTCCCTAAACAGAAAAGAAAAAGGAAGGAACCTAGACAAAAGATAGGACCCAAAACACAATATCCTAGTTCGAAAACCCAAAGGGCAGTCTAAGGAAATCAATCATCCATAAAAGCAATGGAAATAGGCTAAGGCGCAAGTCCACAAAGAAAAATGTTTGCTTAGACAAAAGCTTAAACACTCAGGTCTAACCTTAGCCAGCCATTCTTACCAAATCTTTTCTGAATAAAATCAACCGTCAGAAATACAAGCCGTTGAATTTATCCTCAACTTCTTTTTTCTTGACCCTCTCAACATTATTCTAACAATTAGTTTGGGAATATGGAGGCGTATAATCAACAAGAGGATTGAAACCTCTAAAGAAAAGAAAAAGGGCACCACCATGGCAAAGTGTGCTCTCCAAAAAAAAAAAAAAAAAAAAGAGAAAGTCATTCTTCGGTCACATTAAGTCCGGAATGGTACAATCAAGTACAGCAGAAAAGCAAAGATCGGAGGGCCCCCGTCTATAAGACACACTAGTTAATCCTTCCGAAAAAACTAATAAAGTAAGCATTATAGGACATCAAACATCAAAACATTGCATGCATAAAATATTTTTGAACAAGGTCCTATTTTCTTCAAAAAAAAATTCAGCAAACATTCGAGACCGTCGTCTCGCCTTCTCAAACTTCCGTCTCGACTCGCGTAGAAACGAGACCGCCATCCCAACCTTTGAGACCGCCATCTCGCTTTGGACAAAAACGAGACCGCCTTCTCGCTTGGCAAGAAGGTCGTCTCGCCATAGGTCCAAAACAAGACCACCGTCTCGAAGTTCCAGACGGCGGTCCCGAGTCCTGCAAAATCGAGACCGCCGTCTCGAAATCCTAGACGGCGGTCTCGCCCCAAAACAAAAATCTATAAATAGGGGCCCTGGGGGGTTGGTTTTGTGCACTCCTTCCTGCATTCCCACATACATTTCTTCCATTTTTGAGCACTTTCTCATCAAGATGCATAGAGGCAAATCTTCCAGAAAGAGGGGAAGGGGTTCTGGCCCAAATTCTTCTACGGTCTCAATCCCGCCAGACCCGACCCGGCTCTCACCCCAGCATCAGGCCCATCTAGAGCATATCCAGGGTTATGCATGGCATCCCATGCTGAAGATGGACTTCCAAATCCTCACTGAGTTTGGATGGGAGGATGACGTACGGGCGTACTTCGACAACATCGGGTGGGGCTTCCTCCTCCAGTCTCCCCCCACCCGCATCTACCCGCAGGCAGTGATGGAGTTCCTTGCTTCCATCATGTACTTTGAGCTCCCCATGATGATACCGGGCCTCCCGCCGGTCAATATGGTGTCTTACTACATGAACGGATCGTACCAGACGACGACGCTAGACCAGTTCAACGTGTCTATCGGCTTCGTCCGACCCGAAGAGATCCTGACCCCGGAGTACCGGGGGGCCATCTGTGAGCGGCCTCCTACCCTCACATCCGGTGAGATGTGGGAAGATCTGACCGGGATGCGCGTCCTGCCATCCCTGCTGAAAGGGTCTGCGCTCACTCCCGCTCTCCGCATCTGCCACAAGCTGCTAGCAGGAACTCTCCACTGGCGGAAGGAGAGTTAGGGGAAGGTCACCCATCAGGACCTTTTCGCCCTTCACTGCATGAGCCAGGGGCACCGGTGCAATCCCGACTATTTCTTCGTGAAGGCCCTTAAGGATTTTGGGTGTCGTCCCGTGGGAGCCATCCTCATGGGTCCTCTCATCACCCGATTAGCTAAAAAGTGGGGTTGCCATGGCGGAGAGAGCATCTCCTCCAATCTTCGACCCGAGTCTATCAGCGGGTCCATGCTTGTTAGCATGGGGATGTTGATCCGTCAAGGATCCCAGTTGGCCCTCCACCCCTTGCTAGACATGACCCTAGACCTCTAGGACCTGGTGGCGATGCAAGACCTCCCGACACCCCCGGAGTTCCAGCAACAACAACAACAGCAGCAACAACAACAACAACAGTACGGGGATGAATTCGCTGGCATCAACCGCAACATCTACGAGCTACGCCAGCAATTCGACCAAATGTCCCTAAGGCAGGATGTCTTCGAGAAGCGAATGGAGACCTTCGGCCAGATACAGGAGGGGATGAGACAAGACCTGGCATTGCTCCGACAAGAACATCTCAGCCAGGAAGAGTTTCAGAGACATATGTATCGGCAATTCCCTCCTCCCAGATCGTCTCCCGGCTCGAGCCCACCACCGTCCTAGGGATATTACCCCAAAATAATTGTTGTAATAAAATTTTATCATAAATAAAATTTCTTTCATTCACTTTTACTCTCTTTTCGAAGAAAGTCAACGTAACAAAAAGAGACTAAAAAGTAAAAAAAGACTTACGCTTAGTCCCGAAAAAGCCAAAATCCGAAATTGCGAGAAAAAAGATAAAACTGCGGAAAAAGGCAGGATTAAAAACCAAAACAAAAGCCAAGATAGATTGGCAAGTCAACCACAGTGACCAATAATATTTTTTCGATGACCAGCAAAGTCGAAAACAAGACTACCCAGCAACCAACAAGCTGGATGACCACCGGAAGAGTCGAAATAATCGCCTACAAAAAACGGATGACTACTCCAGAAAAGTAAAAAATAAATATCAAAAAGTAAGAGAACACATCTCAGCACCGACGCATGAGCTAAAGAGCAGTAAGCCGCCACCACCACCAGTCCTACGAAGTGGACTGTACCAGCCTGATGGGGGGTTCATACCCGTCAACTTGCGCACGACATGCGCTTGATCTGCACACGACCTAGACCAGTAAGTCGCAACTGGTCCAACATAGAGGACCATACCAGCCTGATGGGGGGTTTATACTCATCCAGCCCGATGCACAGTGGACTGCAACTACCAGCCTGATGGGGGGTTTATACTCATCCATCCTAACGCAGAGTGGGTTACAACTACTAGCCTGATGGGGGGTTTATACTCATCCAGTCCTACGCACGGTGGGTTGTAACTACCAGCCTGATGGGGGGTTTATACTCATCAACCGAAGGATCAGTTACCGTCAGAAGGAGTATCCTGAGGTTCTACCATGTGTGAACCAAAGGGGTTGGCTACCACAAGAAGGAGCATCCTGGAGGCGCACAACACATTTTTCCCTAGAGGATCAGCCACTGCGAGACGGAGCATCCGGAGGACAACCGGGCAAGAGGGGTAACTGCTTCACCCTCCAGCCGATCTTCTTGGCACAACAGGCCAACAGTCGGCTAGTCAGGTGAAGGGGGGGCAGCAGTAGACCCCAAATCTTGCCCGATCTCAAAATAAGAGCAGAAAACCTCCTATTTGAAGATGGACAAAGCCTAAAAAGCCACTAGGAGAGACTATTAGGGCCCATATTAGAGTAGGAAGGCTTTTCCGTACAAAAAATAAAGGATTCCCACCTTAGGGGTCGAGACCGCCGTCTCGCTTTTCGGGACCGCCGTCTCGCCAAATAGCAAAGTCGAGAGCGACGTCTCGTTTGGCGAGACGGCCGTCTCGCCACTTGTTGTGATGAGACCACGTTGTGTTTGGCGAGACGACCCTCTCGTCATTCGACAAGTCTAGACCGTTGTCCCGATTGGCGAGACAGCCGTCTCGCCATTCATGGAAGTTGAGACCGCCGTCCCGAATGGCGAGACAACCGTCTCAACCTGACAGGCGTGAATCCCTATAAATAGGGGGCGCTCTCCCCTTCATTTCACATAGCTCTTCCATTTTTCCTTCTACAATTTCTTAGAATTCTTCTTTTAGAGCCCCTCCGAAGTATTTCCAGAGTTTCTGAGTGTTTTAAGAGAGTTTTTATAGCAAAAAAGCGGCATTGTAGAGTGAAGGGCTGCCAAAACGCACCCTATTTTTCACGAGAATTAATCAGAGCTTGCTTTGGAGGTTCTTTTCATTCTCCCTCTCTCTTTTATTGCTTTATTATTTATATGTGCGTTAATTAGGGCCATGTAGTCATCATTTTTTTTCCGCAAATAAAAGGGTAAAAGCGTCATTTCAAAAGGTTATTTATAAAATAACTTGCCCATCATAGGGAACCAGAAAGGGGCGTCGTAGGGGAGCTGATACCTCCCTTACACGCAACTAACTCCCTTACCCAACTCTGGTTTTAACGACCAAAGTTGGTTTTTCTTAAAAAACCAACGCCTTTTTTTTTCTTTTTCGATGTTTCTGGTAAAAACATCGGTGGCGACTCCATAAGAACCCGCTCAATTTTTCTCTTAGGTCAGCCCGGTTATTAGACGATCTACGAGCTCCTTTTTGGAAACCTCGCCCTTAGGTTCAGCCCGGTTATCGGACAACCTAAAGGCGTTGTAAGTCCACCCATATTAAACTCGAAAAATGGGAAGTCGGAACCATCGCGTTGCTTCGACCGCCTCTTTTGACGGCGTCAACAATAAATTAAATTTATTTCATTCACTTTTACTCTCTTTTCGAAAAAAGTCAGCATAACAAAAAGAGACTAAAAAGTAAAAAAGGACTTACGCTTAGTCCCGAAAAAGCCAAAATATGAAATCGCGAGAAAAAGGATAAAATTGAAGCACTTGTTGGATTTGATGAAGACATATACAGTTTAGAGAGTTTATTTTGTGGGTGTGTAGATAGATAGGTCATAGGCTTAGAATTTAATCTCTTGATAGTTCAATAGATCTTGTGATAAGCGCCTTTAAATGATGCATCTCATTGAACTTATTTTACTACATGAAAAACCAACCTTTTAGCATTAAAAGAACAAACTAAGTTTTTCAATCTGTTAAAAAGAATTTTCAATCTGTTAAAATCACTTAAAATAGGAATGTTCATATGCTGTCAAAATTTTAATTAATTGAATCGCAGAATCAACAGGTTAAAATGTTCTTAATGATTTTTCCATATTAAAGGTTTCTCAATTTTAATCTGTTGAAATCAAGTTCAATCTGTTGATACAGAAAGATCATTGTTCATTCTAAGGTATCACAGGATTTCAATCTGTTGAAATATATTTTAATCTGTTGAAATAGAGAGCTAACATTTTTCTTCTAACTGTTCAATCCATTGAAAGCTCGAAACAACCGATTGAATTAGTTTTAAATGAAATCAATCGATTGAAATGACATTTTAATCGATTGAAAAATATTCTGATCGATCACAACTCAATTCTGATCGACCATATCTAATTCTGAGCGATCACAATCTTATTCTGATCAATCATATCTTGTTCTAATCAGTCATAAAACTATTCTGATTGGTCATCTGCGACTCCAAGGCATTTTTATTAATTAAATCTATCAGACTTCTCTCTTTTACTTTATAAATACTGTTTTGATTTCTCTGTTGGAATACACAATCTGAAAAACATTTGAAAGCAATCTTAGAGCCATCATATTAGTACCTTTCTCTGTGCATTCATAAAACTTTTTCATATCATAAGGCGTTTAGATCAAGATTGTTGAAAGTTCATCAAGAGAGAAAGTTCTGAGTGGGGAAATTGCTTCTAGACTTCTATATTGTTAAAGCTGCAGTCCAGGTTTATTCTTTTCATACTTGTACAAAGGTTAATTGTGTAGATTGGGTTTGAATCTGCACTGGTTACAGTAACTGGGTTTGGTTACTGGGTGGTTAATTCAAGAGTCTATCTTATGGTGTTGTAAGATAGTTCTTGGGGTAGATTGGTGTATATCTACTGGTTTGTATTTTTCACTTGGAATTAGTGGAACTTGACAGATTTGTCAAGAACTGGACGTAGCTCTGGGAAAGAGTGAACCAGTATAAACTCTTGTGTTGAATTTCTGCTTTCATCTCTTTTTAATTCTTGCTTATAGACTTGCTTTGTTTAAAATCAAATCTGCCTAACAAAAGATTGAATAAAGTTTAACCATTCTTCCAAAAGAAAGAGTGTTTTTCAAAAAGTTTTCAAAAGTTCAATTCACCCCCCCTCTTGAACTCAACCATTAATTCTTACAAAAATCACGGAAAAAGGCAGGATTAAAAACCAAAACAAAAGCCAAGAAAGATTGGCAAGTCAACCACATTGACCAAGAATTTTTTTTTTACGACCAGCAAAGTCGAAAACAAGACTACCCGGCAACCAACAAGCTGGATGACCACTAGAAGAAATGAAATAATCCCCTCCAAAAACTGGATGACTACTCCAGAAAAGTCAAAAACAAATATCAAAAAGCAAGAGAACACATCTCAGCACCGGCGCATGAGCTAAAGAGCAGTAAGCTGCCACCACCACCAGTCCTACGAAGTGGACTGTACCAGCCTGATGGGGGGTTCATACCCATCAACTTGCGCACGACGTGCGCTTGATCTGCACACGAGCCAGACCAGTAAATCGCAACTGGTCCAACACAGACGACCATACCAGCCTGATGGGGGGTTTATACTCATCCAGCCCGACGCACAATAGGCTGCAACTACCCGCCTGATAGGGGGTTTATACTCATCCAGCCGACGCACAGTGGGCTGCAACTACCAACCTGATGGGGGGTTTATACTCATCCAGTCCTACGCACAGTGGGCTGTAACTACTAAGCTGATGGGGGGTTTATACTCATCAACCGAAGGATCGACTACCGTCAGAAGGAGTATCCTGAGGTCCTACCATGTGTCAACCAAAGGGGTCGGCTACCTCAAGAAGGAGCTGAAAGAATTAATGGTTGAGTTCAAGAGGGGGGGTGAATTGAACTTTAAAACTTTTTCGTAAAACTTACTTTCTTTTGGAAGAATGAGTTATCTTTATTCAATCTTTGCGAAGCTAATTTGGTTTAAACACAGCACAATTAAAGACAGAAATTAAAAGAGATGAAAGAAGGATATTAACACACAAATTTATACTGGTTCACTCTAATCCAGAGCTACATCCAGTTCTTGACAACCCAGTCAAGTTTCACTAATACCAAGTGAAAATTACAACCAGTAGATACTCACCAATCTACCCCAAGAACTATCTTGCAAAACCCACAAGACAGAATCTTGAAAACCACCCAGTAACCAAATCCAGTTACTGTACAAAGTGCAGATTACAATCCAACCTGCACAATCAACTTTTACAAAAGAATATGGAAAGAAAAAACCTGGAATTGAAGTTTCTAATTGTCCAGAACCAATTCTATCATCACTTTCTCTCTTTGAATGACCACAATTCTGATCACAGCACCTTATGATATGAAAAAGATTCTTGAATGCAGAGAAAGTCACGTTTGAAAGATTCACAGATTGATTTCACAAGTTTTCTCAAGTAGTGTATTGTATTGTATTGTATTGTGTTTTTCAAAAGATAGATCAAATCTGTATATATAGAGTAAATCAGAAAATCAGAATGCTTCAACTGTCAAAAACTATTTTTAGAGAGTCAAAAGATCGATTAGATTGAAGTAAAACAGTTTAGAAGAGACTCTGATCGATTAGAACTAAAGTATAATCGATCACACTGAGTTATGATCGATTAGAATGAAACTATGATCGATCAGACCGAGTTATGATCGATTAAAATGAAACTATGATCGATCAGACCGAGTTATGATCGATTAGAATGAAACTATGATCGATCAGAATATTATTTCAATCGATTAAAATATCGATTCAATCGATTGATTTCATTTAAAGCTCCATTCAATCGATTAAAACATCGATTCAATCGATTGATTTCATTTAAAGCTCCATTCAATCGATTGATTCGAGTTTTTAATGGATTGAAACAACTTAATGAAAATGACAGCTCTTCTGTTTCAATCGATTGAAAGTCATTTCAACAGATTGAAATCCTGCAAACACTTAGTTAAAAAAAAATAGCCTCTCTGTTTTAATAGATTGAAAAATATTTCAATAGATTGATTTTCTAAAAACTCTTAGACTGAAAAAGGTCTTTCTATTTCAACAGATTTAAAAATATTTCAACAGATTGAAAATGCGAAACTTGATATTGAAAATTCATTGAGTTATTTTAACTTATTGATTCCGCGAATCAATCAATTGAAAATACGATTATGTATGATCACTTACTCTTTTAAGTAATTTTAACAGATTGAAAATCCTTTTCAACAGATTGAAAAACTTAGTTTGTTCTTTTAATACTTAGATGTTAGTTTTTCATGCAGAAAAATGATTTTCAATGGGATGCAACATTATAAGGTGCTTATCACAAAATATATTGTCCTATCAAGAGATTAAGTGCTTAAACTAAAAAACCTAATCATCTACACACCCACAACCTAAGCTATATCTATGTCTTCATCAAAACCACCAAGTGCTTGTCTTCATCAAATCCACCAAGTGCTTCAGGAGCATCCTGGAGGCGCACAACACATTTTTCCCCAGAGGATCAACCACCACGAGACGAGCATCCGAAGGACAATCGGGCAAGAGGGATAACTCCTTCACCCTTCAGCCGATCTTCCTGGCACAACAAGCCAACAGTCGGCTAGTCAGGTGAAGGGGGGCAGCTGTAGACCCCAAATCTTGCCCGGCCTCAAAATAAGATCAGAAAACCTCCTATTCGAAGATGAACAAAGCCTAAAAAGCCACTAGGAGATACTATTAGGCCCCATATTAGAGTAGGAAGTCTTTTCTGTACAAAAAATAAAGGATTCCCACCTTAGGGGTCGAGACCGCCGTCTCGCCAAATAGCAAAGTCGAGACCGCCGCCTCATTTGGCGAGACGGCCGTCTCGCCACTTGCTGTGCTGAGTCTACGTTCCTGTTTGGCAAGAAAACATCTTTTCAAGCACTTGAAATTGCCAATGTAGAAAGACTTCCCAATAATACGAAGGTAGCCCACATGATGATGAAGCATGGTTACCATCCTAGCCAAGGACTCGGGGCATTCTCCCAAGGAATAAAGGAGCCCCCAGAATTCAAAGATAATCCTTTAAAGCATGGCCTAGGATATGACCCTCAAAGGGCCGAGCTAAAAAGAGAAAGGGTAAGTCTCCCCTCCTCACACTCAAGCAGATTTTCCGAAGCAGAGGGATACAAGCGTCAAGAGCAACCCTAGTCATTAGGAGTTCTTTTTCCTTTCTTAAGGGATGTAAACCCAATGATTGTTAGAGATTATCCCCCGAGGCTAGCCCGACCCCCGGGCATCTTTTGGGCACATATTCCTTTACTAATTAATAAAGAATACATTTCTTACCATTTCTTACATATTGTATGAGGTACGTGCACTTCGCTCAAGACTTTCATCAGGGCGTTTCTATGCGGTTCCGAACTCATCATTAGAGATAAGAAAGTTATCTTTGTCGGTGTGTGATTGAGTTGGTCGATGATGGAATACTCGCTCTTCCTTATGAACTGGAGTGATTCATCGGTCTCCTCCTTGGATTCCTTATTTTCTCTTTCTTCGATCTATTTATTTTTCCATTTATTCTTGGGGGCATCTTCTTGTAACTCCTTGGGGGAGTATATCCTTCCGCTTCTAGTCATGCCCCCAATGCCGGCTATGTTGGAGATGTCCTCTTTTATTGGTGAAGATTCCCCGTATCTCCACAGTACAACTTTATTTGATTCAAAGGGGAAAGGACGAGGCATAAATAATTGCAAAGGCGTCCTTGCTGTTGAACATTCAAGGACTTGATGCTGCACTTGATAGACATGAAGATTGTTGATTTTGATGATGATTCAAGAACACAAAGACTTAGAGTGTTGAAGACTTGTTTTGTATTGTAATAAGTATGTTTCAATTAGATTGAGTCTATAATATTAGAGTTTAAGATAGCCAGTACATAGTCTGCACCTTAGAAGCTTCAAAAAGCTCAAATTTATCATCCAGGCTCAGCTTTAATCGATTAAATAGGGAAATAATTGATTAAAACAGTGAGAAAAATCATTTTCTGTAAAAACTCAATGGTTTAATCGATTAAACCAACTTTTAATCGATTATCAGGCGGTTTAATCTATTAAACCACCTTTTAATCGATTTAAACAGAGAGGTTTGGGTTCTGTTGATATTTGGCTCTGTTTTAATTGATTAATACTTCTTTTAATCGATTATTTCAGTCAGATTTTGATTTTTAACTTCAAATCAAACCTATTTTCGAAAACCCTTTTCCCAAGAACCCTAATTCCGAAAATCCCAATTTCCAAACCCTAATTTCTCTACTTAAACTCTTCTATGGCACTCAGAAAAGTAGAACAACCTTTTTCAAAGTGTTGTAGTGCTAGAGAACTGTTTGTTGCAAGAAAAAGGGGCTTTTGGAACCTGGTGTGGGCTAGAAGCGATAAGAATCACTAAGTGGAGTTCTTAGTGGATTGTCTGCTGTGCCGTCTCTGGGGAAAACTATTCTTCATCTCTTGTGGATTTCAAGAGAGGTGTTATCTTTAATTTATCTCTTCCATTGTAAATTGTTTGTAATAACTTTGTGTATAGTGACAGTGTTAATCCTCTGTTTGAGTGATTAGCAACTGGACGTAGGGTCTTTTGATCCGAACCAGTATAAATTTCCTATGTAAGACTCTATCCCTTTCTCTATTTACATTTACACAGATTTTAATCGGTAAAATTTGGGGAAAATTTTGAAAACCTAATTTTTATTAAGAAACCAATTCACCCCCCCTCTTGGTTTTTGTCCGACCACGTGAACATTCCGCTGCGCGATTCTAACACTTGCCCCCTCTTCCTTATTGACTTTGATAACCAATGGCCGAGACTTATTGTCCTCTTGGGGTGAATCGACCATTGGGGATGTAGACCCCTAATTTTGCCCGGCCTCTCAAAATAAAAAGCTAGAGGAACTTCGCCCGAAGATGGAGTTCATCCGGCTTCCCAAAACCGAAGAAACCTCCTGCAACAACACGGAGCTTGCTCATCTGCACGATAAAAGTTAAAAAGACCTCGTACAGACAAAGGAAAAGTTCGCCTGGCATCTTAATGAAGGCTAAGAAGACTTCTTACATGAAGATAAAGCTTCAATGGACATATATCGACATCAATCCACGTCCGAAATAGGAAAGGAAAGCTTCCCGGGGGTCCCAGAACGCGAAAGCTGGACAAAACAAGCCGAGACCACCGTCCCGTAGTTGGGACGGCCGTCCCAACTGGCCCAGAACAAGTGGGACGCGCGTCCTAGATGTGGGACGGCCGTCCCAAACGTCAGGGGGTCTCAGCCTTTGTAAAATTGCATTTGGGACGGCCGTCCCAACCCAGACTGGCCGTCCCAGATTGGCACATTGCAGAAAACGCGTTTGGGACGGCCGTCCCAACCCAGACGGCCGTCCCAAAGTTCCAGGCAGCGAAAAAACTATAAATAGGAGGTTCATTTGTCATTCTCCACACACCAGACAACTCTGAGACTTGTCTTCTTCTCTCCCTCTCTCGAATGATCTCTCTGATTGCCTTTTTTAGGTAATAATCAGTTAAGGAATTTGTATTCCGGCATTTGATTCTTCAGTAAAGTTTTAGTCGAGTCGATTAGGGTAGACGAGAGGAGAGCAATTGTAGGGCGAAGGACTGCCGAAACGCGTCCTCCTTGTAACGAAATCATAATATAAAGCTTGCTACGGAGGTTTTTTCTCAAGTCTCTTCTTCTTTATTGCTTTATTTATTGCTTTCTGTATGCAATATAGATAAATCATGTAGATAGCCATATTTAATACTGTATCAATAAAATAAGGGTAACTGCATAATTTTGTTAGAGGACAGTTCAGTGTTGAACTCCTCGGAAGCAATGAACACAATTTTGTTGAACATTCAAGGACTTGATGTTGCAAATAATGATCATGAAGAATGTTGATTTTGATGATGATCCAAGAGCTTAAAGACTTAGAGTATTGAAGATTGAAGATTGATGATTTCTGTATTGTAATAACTCTGTTTTAGTTTGATTGAGTCTGTAATAATAGAGTCTAAGATAGCCGGTACATAGTCTATAACTTAGAAGCTTCAAAATGCTCAAATTTATCATGCAGGCTCGGCTTTAATCGATTATATAGGTAAATAATCGATTAAAACAGTGAGAAAACCACTTTCTATACTAAGTCACTGTTTTAATCGATTAAAAAGCAAAATAATCGATTATTTCATACCGTTCCGTACAGATAATCGATTATTTCACCAAATAATCGATTAAACCAGAGAGGATTGGGTTCTGACGTATTTTGCTCTGTTTTAATTGATTAAAACTCCATTTAATCGATTATTCCAGTCTGTTTCTGATTTTAAACTTCAAACAAACCCTAGTTTCGAAAACCCCAATTCCTAAACCCTAATTTCCCTACTTAAACTCTGCTTTGGCACTCAGAAAAAGAAGAACAACTCTTTCCATACAAAAGTTAAGTGTTGTGAGTGCCAGAGAACTGTTTGTTGCAAGGAAAGGGGGCTTTTGGAACCTGGTGTGAGGCTAGAAGCGATAAGAATCACTAAGTGGAGTTCTTAGTGGATTGTGTGTTGTGCCGTCTCTAGGGAAAGTTGTTCTTCATCTCTTGTGGGTTTCAAGAGAGGTGTTATCTTTAACTTTATCTTTTCCATTGTAATTTGTTTTTAACAATTTGTTCTTAGTGACAGCGTTAATCCTCTTTTGAGTGATTAGCAACTGGACGTAGGGTCTTTTGATCCGAACCAGTATAAACCTACTGTGTAATCTTCTCTACTCTTCTCTATTTACATTTACGCAGTTTTTTAATCGGTAAAATTTGGGGAAAATTTTGAAAACCTAATTTTTATTAAGAAACCAATTCACCCCCCCTCTTGGTTTTTGTCCGACCACGCGAACATTCCGTTGCGCGATTCTAACAAGTGGTATCAGAGCTTGCTTTGATAGTCATTCAAACTTTTCGAAAATGGCCGGACAAAATCAAACTTTTCCGAAGGTGCGTCTATCAACAGACCCCCACTTTTTGCGGGTCAAAATTATCCTTTTTGGAAAGTACGTATGCAAATATTTTTAGAGTCTGTTGATAGAGGCGTTTGGGACGCAATTTTAAACGGTCCTTTTATTCCTAGAGTTTTTGAAAATGGAGTAGAAGTACCAAAACAATTTTCTAGATGGTCGGATGAAGAAAATAGGAAAGCCAATATGACGTTAGGGCTAGAAATATAATTTCATCTGCTTTAACCCTTGATGAGTTTTACAGAATATCCACTTGTAAGAGTGCTCAAGAGATGTGGGCAAAACTAAGAGTAACTTATGAAGGAACCGACGATAGTGACTCAATTTCGGAATCAAGCGACTCAGAAATAGAAGCTAACATTTGCTTGTTGGCAAATGACATCATTTCTTCCGACTTTGAGGTTAGTGATTCCGACTCATCCTCAAGTGATGATGAAAATGATGTTGATGAATTACAAAATGCATATAATGAATTGTTTAGTGCTTTTAAGGACTTGTACAATAAATACAAAGCTGTGAAAAAGAGTTTAAGTAGTTCCAAAATGGAGGTAGAGTCCTTAAAAATGAAAATCACATGTTTAGAAGAAAAGGAGTCCTTAGAAACGAAAATTGTATGTTTAGATGAGAATGATGATAAAAATATAGCATGTGCATCATGTAAAGAGTATGAACATAATATTGATTTACTTAGACATTTGCTTGATAAAGCTAAAAAGGAATTAAGTGATAGTTATAAGAATAAGGGTAGTGTTCAAATTAAAGAAAATTGTCATGTTCCTTTGAAAAAGCCTAAAAGTAAAAATAGAAGAGTATGGGTTGAAAAAGGAACCAAAACTTCAATAGTTAGAAATGCATCATTTTCAAATGTTACATCTAAAGCATGTTTTTATTGTATGAAACATGGTCATACTTCAAATAGATGTAAAATCAAACATTTTGGTGTTCCTAAAGGTAAATATATTTGGGTTCCAATTGTTAAATAATTTTGTTTGACTTCATTTTTGAAATGCTTCTAAAATTGTTTTTAAACAACCAAAAAACATAGTATTTTTACAAAATCTTTCTTAAAACATGTTTTTAACTGATGCAGTTTTGAAAGAACCAAATAAAATCACTTAGAATGGTCAAAGGAGTGTTTTTACAGCATTTTAATCGATACAACTTATTTTTAATCGATTAAAACCATTTAGAACTCATTATGATCGATCAGATTTTTATTATGAGCGGTCAGAATCGTTTAAATCGATTAAAAACACGTTTCAATCGATTAAAATCACTTAAAGGGTCAGGATGATCGATCAGATTTTTATTATGACCGATCAGAAGCAAATGTGATCGATCAGAGTTTAATTATGAGCGGTCAGAAATTTTTCAATCGATTAAAAACACGTTTCAATCGATTAAAATCACTTAAAGGGTCAGGATGATCGATCAGATTTTTATTATGACCGGTCAGAATCAGTTATGACCGATCAAAACTCTTTTAATCGATTAAAAACTCATTTCAATCGATTAAAACAACTTAAAAAAATTTCTACACTAGCGTTTTAATCGATTAAAAGATGTTTTAACGATTAAAACTCGCACTTTAACGATTAAAAGAATCTTTTAAACCAGCAGTTTTGAAAATAGTCTATAAAAACAGTTTTGCTTGAACTTCTTAAAACACCCAAAGAATAGATTGTTTTGCAGTATTTTAAATAGATTATTATGTCTCTAACCTCAAGGACCCAAAAGTTGTGGGGACCTAAGTTTACTATGTTCTTGTTTTGTAGGAAACTTCCAAATCAAAGAAGTCTATGTGGTATCTTGATAGTGGATGCTCAAAACATATGACTGGGGATAAAACGAAATTTGTAAGTTTCAAAGCCAAAGAACAAGGATATGTGACTTATGGGGATAACAACAAAGGGAAGATTCTCGGAATTGGAAACATAGGTGGTGCAAATACATTGGAGATTAAGGATGTGCTTCTTGTTGATGGATTAAAACATAACCTTCTTAGCATAAGCCAATTGTGTGACAAAGGATTCAAGGTAACTTTTGAAAGCAAATTTTGCACCATACATTTAGTAGATTCCGAAAAAGTAGAATTAAAAGGCATTAGGCATAACAACATATATTTGATTGATTTGGATTGTTTACATGAGTCTAGTATAACATGTTTAGTTGCTCCTTGGTTATGGCATAAAAGAGCGGCTCATATAAACATGCATCATTTGAATAAATTGATATCAAAAGACTTAGTTATTGGATTGCCTAAATTGAAATTTGAAAAAGATAGATTGTGTGATGCATGCCAAAAAGGTAAACAAGTTAAATCATCATTTAAATCAAAAAATGTGATTTCCACTTCAAAACCCCTAGAATTATTATATTTAGATTTATTTGGACCTTCTAGGATAAAAAGCTTTGGTGGAAATTATTATGGTCTTGTAATTGTTGATGATTTCTCTAGGTACACTTGGACATTTTTCCTAACTATGAAAAGTGAAGCTTTTAAGGTCTTTAGAAAGTTTGCTAAACAAATACAAAATGAGAAAGACCTAAGGATTAAAGTTTTAAGAAGTGACCATGGTGGTGAGTTTCAAAATGAAAAGTTTGAGAATTATTGTGAGGAAAATGGTATATTACATAACTTTTCTGCTCCTAGGACTCCCCAACAAAATGGTGTAGTTGAAAGGAAAAATAGGTCATTAGAGGAACTTGCAAGAACTATGTTAAATGAATCTAATGTTCCTAAATATTTTTGGGCTGATGCGGTTAGTACTGCGTGTTATGTTTTAAATAGAATGTTCATTAGGTCAATTATGAAATCTACTCCATATGAATTGTTTAATGGTAGAAAACCTAATGTTGCACATTTGAAAATTTTTGGTTGTAAATGTTTTGTACTAAATAATGGAAAGGACAATCTAGGAAAATTTGATTCAAAAGCCGATGAGAGCATTTTTCTAGGTTATTCTTTAACTAGCAAGGCGTATAGAGTATTTAATAGAAGAACTTTGAATATAGAAGAATCTATACATGTTGCCTTTGATGAGATTGTAGACCTTGGGGGAAATCCTCTTGAGTCAAATAAAAGACTTGCAGGTGATGATGAATATATAAGAGAGGCCCTTGATGAATTATACTTGGAAGATAATGTGCCTTCTCAAACTCCTCAATTAGCAAAAGAATGGCAATCACCTAGAGGACTCTCAATGGACAATATCATAGGTGATATCTCAAAAGGGGTAAGAACTAGAAATATGAATAATTTCTGTATGTCATTTGCTTTTGTGTCACAGATTGAACCTAAAAACATTGAGGAAGCACTTAAAGATGATCAATGGTGCATAGCCATGCAAGAAGAACTTAACCAATTTGAAAGGAATCAAGTCTCGGGAACTAATCCCAAGAGAAGAGTCACATCAAGTTATTGGAACTAAATGGGTATTCATAAATAAGCTTGATGAAGATGGTAATATAACAAAGAATAAAGCCGAGACTTGTTGCAAAAGGCTATTGTCGGGAGGAAGGTATAGATTATGATGAAACTTATGCTCCTGTGGCCAGGTTAGAGGCTATACGCCTACTTCTTGCTTACACATCTATGATGAAATTTAAACTATATCAAATGGATGTAAAGAGTGCATTTTTAAATGGTTTTATTAAAGAAGAAGTGTATGTAGAGCAACCCCCTGGATTTGAAGATTTTAATAATCCTAATCATATTTACAAATTAAAGAAAGCATTATATGGGTTAAAACAAGCTCCTAGATCTTGGTATGAAAGATTAAGTAGTTTCCTAACTCGCAAATGATTTTTCAAGAGGAAAAATTGATTCTACACTCGTTTATTAAGAAAGTTAAAGAACATATCTTATTGGTCCAGGTATATGTTGATGATATTATTTTTGGATCAAGCTGATAATTCTTTGTGTGTAGAATTTGCTAAGATTATGCAGGGAGAGTTTGAAATGTCTATGATGGGAGAATTAACATTCTTCCTTGGACTTCAAATCAAGCAACTTAAAGATGGAACTTTTATCTCTCAAACTAAATACTACAAAGAGATTCTCAAAAAGTTTGGTATGGACACCTCAAAGGAAGCTAACACACCCATGGGAACTTCATGCTATTTAGACAAGGATGAATCAGGTTTGGAAGTAAATCAAACTATGTATAGAGGTATGATAGGATCACTATTATACTTAACTGCTAGTAGACACGATATTATGCATTACGTACGTGTGTGTGCTAGATTTCAGGCTTGTCCTAAAGAATCTCATTTAATTGCAGTAAAACATATTTTAAAATACTTAAAAGGAACTACTTGGATTTGGCTTGTGGTATCCGTCTGATGCTTGTATTAGTTTATTAGGATATTCCGATGCTCGATTATGGTGGATGTAAAATTGATAGGAAAAGCACTAGTGGAACATGTCATTTGTTAGGTTCATCCTTAATATCATGGCATTCTAAGAAACAAGCATGTGTTGCTTTATCTACCACTGAAGTCTGAATATATTGCAGCTGGTAGTTGTTGTGCTCAAATTCCGTGGATGAAACAACAATTAGAGGATTATAACATATATTTAAATGACATTCCATTAATGTGTGATAATACGAGTGCAATCAACTTAACTAAAAATCCAAGTAATGCACTCTAGGACTAAACATATTGAGATTAGACATCACTTTTTAAGAGATAATATCAAGCAAAGGAAACTGTAAGATAGAGTATGTAGATACTAAACGTCAATTAGCAGATATATTTACTAAGCCTCTACCCAAGGATAGATTCTATGATCTTCGAAGAGACTTAGGGATACTAGAAATAGCTTAAATTCTGCTTAATTTGAATGATTTTGGATGATTGTTATGATTAAATTCGTGATGCAGGATATTCATAGGTTATAATGTGTAAAAACCTTAAAAACTTAATATAGCCTCGGAATAATCGATTATTGGAAGTGATAATCGATTATTTTTCCTCAAAACGTCCAAAACAGGGTATTCTCCTTCGGAATAATCGATTATCTCGTGAAATAATCGATTAAATGCCTCTAATAATCGATTATTTACTTGGAAATAATCGATTAAAGTTGTCTAATGTAGAGATAATTGATGAATTTTCTTTTGTTATTGTCTTGATGTTGTAAAATATGATGTTTCTTTCATGCTATGATTGAGGGGGAGCTTTCTCTAACTTATGCATATTTTGAGGGGGAGCTCTTATGATTGATGTTGCAGAGTTCTTTTTGATTATAATCAAAATAGGGGAGAAAAATTTAAAGCCTATGATTCAATATTAAATGTTATCTGGTATGTTTAATGTGTTTGTTAGTATGACAGATAAAACAAGGTTATTACAAGGGCTTTAAAAAGATAATTTTGATCATCATCAAAAAGGGGAGATTGTTGAACATTCAAGGACTTGATGTTGCAAATAATGATCATGAAGAATGTTGATTTTGATGATGATCCAAGAGCTTAAAGACTTAGAGTATTGAAGATTGAAGATTGATGATTTACGTATTGTAATAACTCTGTTTTAGTTTGATTGAGTCCGTAATAATAGAGTCTAAGATAGCCGGTACATAGTCTATAACTTAGAAGCTTCAAAATGCTCAAATTTATCATGCAGGCTCGGCTTTAATCGATTATATAGGTAAATAATCGATTAAAATAGTGAGAAAACCACTTTCTATACTAAGTCACTGTTTTAATCGATTAAAAAGCAAAATAATCGATTATTTCATACCGTTCCGTACAGATAATCGATTATTTCACCAAATAATCGATTAAACCAGAGAGGATTGGGTTCTGACGTATTTGGCTCTGTTTTAATCGATTAAAACTCCATTTAATCGATTATTCCAATCTGTTTCTGATTTTAAACTTCAAACAAACCCTAGTTTCGAAAACCCCAATTTCTAAACCCTAATTTCCCTACTTAAACTCTGCTTTGGCACTCAGAAAAAGAAGAACAACTCTTTCCATACAAAAGTTAAGTGCTGTGAGTGCCAGAGAACTGTTTGTTGCAAGGAAAGGGGGCTTTTGGAACCTGGTGTGAGGCTAGAAGCGATAAAAATCACTAAGTGGAGTTCTTAGTGGATTGTGTGTTGTGCCGTCCCTAGGGAAAGTTGTTCTTCATCTCTTGTGGGTTTCAAGAGAGGTGTTATCTTTAACTTTATCTTTTCCATTGTAATTTGTTTTTAACAATTTGTTCTTAGTGACAGCGTTAATCCTCTTTTGAGTGATTAGCAACTGGACGTAGGGTCTTTTGATCCGAACCAGTATAAACCTACTGTGTAATCTTCTCTACTCTTCTCTATTTACATTTACGCAGTTTTTTAATCGGTAAAATTTGGGGAAAATTTTGAAAACCTAATTTTTATTAAGAAACCAATTCACCCCCCCCTCTTGGTTTTTGTCCGACCACGCGAATATTCCGCTGCGCGATTCTAACAAATTTTAACAAAAAACGCGAGTCCAAACCATCTTTTCGCGACCGCTCGCATTAACGTTCGAGACGTCCTCAGGACGTCGGAACGGACGGCGGCGACAGATGGCGACTTCACTGGGGAAGTCCGAGAGTTGATCCCATTTAGTGACGGATAAATTCAAACTAAGCAAAGATTTGAAATTACGCCTTTACCCTTCTGTATGTTTTTATTGTATGGCTTTAAATAACTGCTGTATGATTATTTTTGCAATTGTTTGAAATATAAATTGCACACAAAAACCCTTGCACACAACAGTCCCTCTATACCCGGGGGCAAGAGTGAATACCTATAGGGAGTGGGTGGCAGATACGATCGGTTAGTTGGCACAAGGGGCTACTACCGTTGTCGGAAAACCACCAACTCAAGGTGATAACTCTCTTCTTTTGGTCTAAGGGTGTCGCCACGGAGTTCCGTGCATGACCCAAGGACTGAAAGATTGAGAGGTCCCTATAATGGGGGCACCTTGGGGACCTTTTGCCTGGTGAGAACAGTTAGAACCACCTAAACCAAGCACGTTTCTGCAGGAAAACCCTACCTCGTGATTAAATAAGCGTGGCTCTGCTCGTGGATGTATGAATTGTGTGTGCATACGTTTGCTGCATTTGTATTGATGCATTAGCATAGGGTAATCATACAACAAACAAAAAAATGAAAAACCCTAAAAATCACAAAAAGTGATAAGATAAAAGACCTTTATCTCGGACAGTCTTCAGTTAAGCTAGTCTGGTTTCAGGTTCTTTGTAAGCTAAGTAGCCACGTTGACCGACAGAAGAGATAAAGGGTCATAAAAAATATAAAAACAAATGGAAGCCATAAAAATGCCTTTTTATAATAAAAAGATTCTTGGCAAAGTTGTATCGTTCATACCATATCATCCAATAAGTGGTAAAACTAAGAGAAAATAATTGCAGCATGCACATCGTTTTAATAAACCTCCAAAAAATGGGTCTTAGGAGCGTTTTTTGGGAAAATTACTGGGCCAAATCGCCTTTGGCAATTAATGACTTGGTTCTTCACCCTTTTCTCTTCGTTTTGACATGCTGTGCGTCCAAATCGGACAACCCAGTCAAAAGTTATGCCACTTTCAATATCTGCTGTCATAAAAAATATTTTTGTAGTGCATGCATAAAAACATTCATTCTAGGATGCATTGGATATCCTTAGACAATAGCGAAAGAGACCCAAGTGCGTTTATCACCTTCCTAGAAGAGATAAGTGCGCTAAGGTATGATGATAACCTTTTAAAAAAAAAAGGGGAACCATCACACTGAAGTGGGTATGGTACTCCTTAAAACTTAGGCTTTTGAGAAGATACCAAAGCTATTGTCTAAAGCATATTTATCTCACACTAATCATTCATAATAAAAAGCTATAATAAAAATCTCTAAATCATTTAGAAAGTGGTTGGTCTTCTACCTGTTCTCACTCGCGCTCAAAAAGCCAAGAAGATGGAGCAATTAGAGGAGCAGAACCGTATGCTCACCGCTGAGCTTAACGCCATAAAGGAGCAGGTGCCGCAATTAAAGGAGTGGTTAGAGAAACAAAACCACAGACTCACCATTGAGCTTAACTACGTAAAAAAGCAGACAGCGTATTTAATGGAACTAATACGTCAACAATACCTCCACAATGAGGTTTCCAAGCAACGAATTTCTGCCCTAGAAGAGAAATTAAGGGCATTAGAGGGATACAAATTTGATGTAAAGGAGGTAACCGATGTCGAAAATACTCGATTCCCTCCCAAGTTTAAGAAATCCCACGCATCATTCAAGAAGCCCTTTGGCAAGAAAAAGGAGGGAAGTGTAAATGCCATGAACTTTGCCACTCCTTCTTCCTCCTCGCAGCAAACCAAGCCACGCAGACAAGAGAGGAAATTCACTTCCATACCTACCTCCTACGAAAGTCTGTTTTTGAAATTATTGGACGCCAAGCTCCTCGTACGTGTCCCTCCCAAGAAAATGGAGCCACCATACCCGGAATGGTATAAATCTAATGAAAGCTGTGATTATCATTCAGGCTCTCCGGGACACTCCGTCGAAAACTGTGTAGCCTTAAAGCACAAGGTTCAGAATCTAATAGATGCAGGGTGGATTACCTTTGATGCATCTACTCCAAAAGTGGATGACCAGCCCTTATCAAAGCCCGAATGAAAGACGGGATAAGGAAGACCAGCAATCTAGGGCTCATCATTTTTACCATCTCTAAAAATGTAATAAAAAAATAGATAATAAAAAAATATATAAAAAAAAAGCTTCCGATGTATCTCCCGTGATCCTCGCCCATGATCACGGGATTTTTGGTTAAAGAGGGCTTTGTAAATATTTTCTTTTCATCAATACAATGAGGCATTTTCATAATATTCATATGCTTCTCATTCTTTTCTCTCTCATTCCAAAATAATCAAATAAAATCTAAACCCAAATATAGACCATATAAACAGTCATGTCTGTGATTAAAAACTCTCTGTGGGATCTGAAAGCCAAAGGCGAATGGATTGAGTCAGACAGTGAGGAGGGGACCATTTCCCCGGACATGCAAAGACTGTTGGAAAAAGAAGCTCAATTGATACAGCCCCATAAGAAAAACTGAGGCCATTAATTTGGGACAAGGAGATAATAAGAAAGAAGTAAACATTAGCACCCAAATTGATAATATCAGGGAAGAGGCAATAACACCTTTGCGCTTATTCATGCCTCGTCTTTTCCCTTGTACATCGGATAAAGCTGTACTGCGGATATGCACAAAAGAATTGTCCGTCAATGAAGATATCTCCAATATAGCCAACATTGGGGGCAGGATGATAAGCAAAAAATTTTATTCATCCAAGGAGCTACAAGATAATGCTCCTAAAAACAAAGAAAAAATAAAGAAACCAAAGAGGAAAAGAAAAAATAATCTGAGGGGAAGATTGAGCAGACCTTGGATTCACGGTGCTAGGGCACTATTCTTCAACGCTCCACTGAAAATTAAAAGTCGTGGTAGGCAACAAATTGATCATGGTTCAAGTTAAAGACTAGATTCGAATCAGCGAACCGTCTACCATACCTTAAATGGATGCGGCTGAAGAAGACATTTGAAAATATGGAAAGACATCCTAGCAGTTTAAAAGTGGCCCATATAATGAAGAGATATGGATACAGCCCAGGCAAGGGCTTGGAAAGGATGTTCAAGGAATAAGAGACATCCTAGATTTTAAGGATAATCCTTTAAAGAACAACCCTACAAAAGGACAAGTTGTACGATGAAAAGGGAAGTCTCCCCTCCGTACCTTAAAAAGACGATCTTCCAAAAAGGAGGGATATTAGCATCAAGGGTAGCATGAGTAGATGTCCTTCTTCTGATTCTAAGGGATGTAAACCCAATGACTATTAGAGATCACTCCTCGGGGTGTGCCCGGCCCCCGACTTTAGGGCACACATTTCCCTGAAATTATAAAAGAATGTTATTCTTACTATCTGCTTCTTTTCCTGCTAAACATGTCTATACCCCATTAAATAACCCTGTTTAGACAAACGTTTTGTTCCAAAATGCGTCAAAATAATCAAAACGCCATACACAAAATGAAGCCAAAGTTAACATGATTGATTAGCTAGAGACACGAATAAGAAAATCGTGTTTCGACAATGTTTGAGAAAAGAAATTATTATTAAAAGAAGCCCGTCAAGGTCAAAGGCCAAGACAAAAAGATAAAAGGGCAAAATCCTAGGCAGACTAGGAATGTTAATCAGTCATAAAGTAATCAGCTGAAGACGCTACCTCATTAAAACAAAACGTTTGTTTGAACTAGCCTAAACACAGACCAACCCTGGCTAGCCATTCTTACAAAAACTATTATTTCAAAAAAAACTCTCGCTAAAACACAAGCCTTTGCAATAAATCCCTTTCTTTCTATTCTCTTGACCCTTCATCATAAAGCATTCAAGTAATTAAAGGGGAATGTGGAAATATGGTGATCAATAGGAGGATTGAAATTCCTAAGGAAAGGAAGAGGGGCATTGACATGACAATTGCTCTACATTCAAAAGGATTACTCTTCGGTTATAGCAAAGATCCGAGACGGCAAATCGGTACAGCTAATCATGTTGACAAAAGCACATGATGATGGAAGTAAACTTAATAGAAGTTGAATGGGTTCAAAGCCGATATAACCAGCTAAACCTTATTGAAGAAAAACAGCTGAATATGATAGGTCATGGACAAGCCTATCAAAGGAAAATAAAAAAGGGCTTATAAAAAAAAGATCAACCCTCACATTTACCATAAGAAGGATTTAATGGTAAATAAGTTGCTTCTAGCCCAAAAGGATAAAATTGGAAAATGGGCAGTGAACTACGAAGGACTCCTTGTGGTCAAATGAGATTTCTCGGAAAGGGCTCTTATCCTCGCCAATATGGATGGAAAAGGACTTTGACACCTAATCAACTCCGGTACGGTGAAGAAGTATTATGCTTGAAGACATTGCTCAAGACCCGTCAGGAATGAAAATCCGCAAAGGACATTCCTGGGCAAAAGATAGGGTCCATATTCCTCGCTAGGATACGTCCTAGGCAAAAAGAAGAGGTAAAAAAAAAAGTAAATAAAAAAAAAGAAACTAAGAGCAATGGTCACTTTAGTCGAAAACCAAAAAGGCAGCTAAAGTGACATTCTTCCAGAAGCAAGCAGTCTTCATAGTCTTCACTCTGAGTTCATGCATATCAACTGAAGCAATTAGGAGAACCAGGGGGCAGATATCATAGACATGACTGTATAAGCCTAAACAGTATAGCCAACCCTGACCACCCATTCTTCTAAATACCTTTTGAAATCCTTCTATAAAAGAAATAAAACTTTTGCTCATTTATCAATAAAAATTCCTTTTCATTTCCTTTCTCTTGAACAAATATTATGGAAATGCCTCTTTATTGATAAATCATAAATATCCGCAAAGACCTTTAATCAAAGATCAAGCATGCATCTAAAAAGGGAAGCATAAAAAAGAATAAAAGAATAAATGCCTGCTAGGATATTCTTAGGTAAAAACTAGGGTAGCCTAATAGATCGGAAACCCCAAAAGAACGATCTAGGCAAAAGATAAGGCAAAAGCCCCCTAAGATATTCTAGGCAAAAATTAAGGCAGCCCGCTAGATCGAAAACCCGTAAAGGGCGGTCTAGGCAAAAGATAGGGCTAAAACCAAAAGACAAATGAAAAGATGAGCCCATTAGCAGGGTCATAAAGGAGGAGCCCATCGGCGTATTCATAAGAAGCCAACGGGAGAAGGCCAGTTACTTTCTAAATGCATCAAAAATAAATAAACATTATATTGCATTTAGGACATTCACACACAAAGTAGTTGCATAATACGACTTTGTCAAAATCAAGAAAAATAATTTTCTTCAAACAAGAATAATAAAACATGCATATAAGGAGGATAGTCTCCATGCTTGTGATTGAAAATAGAAGGCGCCAAAATCTAGCCTCTAAATGAAAATCAAAATCGCGAAAGGCGAAATCAAAAACCATTTCAGCAGAATAAAGAGCTTTAAAAAAACCATAGCTCCAACCATTCTCCTCAAATCCCAATAGAAGGAGGGTACATCAAAAAAGGCCAACGAAAAGGCCCGATGATCCCCAAGCGGATCCTTGCCTACTCTAGAGGCAAAACAAAAATAATTACTCCATGACTCAGCATCATCATCACATGAGTCATCAAACCATAATCATTTAAAGATCCGACCACTATCCTTCCATCCAAGGAAAAGGAAGTCATCAACCTTCTACACCAATAAAAGAAGGAGAAGAAAAGCCAATGGAAAAGGCTTGATCATCCTCAAGAGGATCCTTGCCTATTCAAAGGCAGAAAAATACTCCCTGACTCAACACCACCACATGAGTCATCAAACATAGTCATTCAAAGCTGCAATCAACATCCTTCCATCCAAGAAAGAAGGACACCATCAAAATGAAAAAGCCAAATGGAAAGGCTTGACCATCCCCAAGAGGATCCTTGCCTACTCCAAAGGCAAAACAAAAAGACTACTTCACGACTCAGCTTCATCGCCACATGAGTCATCAAGCACACTCATGCAAGAGTCTCCGTCACTTCCCCAAAGCAGAATAAGGAAAATAAGGAGAATAAGGACTACATAAGAGTCCATCAAAGAAAATACGGAATCAAATCCTCCACATCACTAGGGGGCAACCAAAGGAAAAGAAAGAAAAACTTTTCATCCCCTAACAGAGGCCACAACGAAAAAAGGCCATATAAAAAATCTCCAAGTAAAGCACATCAAGAAAAGTTTACAAAAAGAGTAAAACAAGAAAATTCCCATCTTCCAGCTCAAATAAGAGCTTCACAAAGCTAGGAGCCAAGACTCCATCATCAAATTTGGATCCCCAGGAAGCTGACAAACTCCTCGGTGAATCCCAAGAAAAAAAAAGAGAAGAAAATCTCTTCATTCCGCTCAATAAGAGCTTCACAAAAGTCGGAGCCAAGACTCAATCATAAAAAATCAAATCAAGGATTAGATCCCCCAAGAAAAGAAAATTCCCCAGGGATCACCAAAAAGAAAAGAAAAAATATCTTTTCATCCAAAGAAAAAGCCAATGTGCATAAAAGGCGCACATATAAACCCATTCCCCAGCAGGAATAAGAGCATAGGCAAAGCCAGCTCGAACAATAGCATCCAACAAGGAGTCAAAAACTCCATTTCCCCCCTAGGGGGCAAGTCAAAATAGATCTCCGGGAAAACAATCAAATCCCCAGCGGATCACCAAAAAAATATCCCCAGCAAGCCTACCAGCAAAGGCAAAACTACAAATTCATATCCTCAGGGAGTTAACCATCTGGAACACCCAGTATGAATATCCCCAGCGAAGTGCAAAGCCTTCACTCCCAAGAAGAGCCTCTGCCTAAGGTAAGCAAAAACTGATATCCCCCAAGAAATGGGAAATCAACCTATAAGAGGTAATACAAGCACAAAGCTTTCAAAAAGCATCCACCTACTCAGAGGTATTATCAAGAACAAATACCCTCAAGTAGAACATCAGCCTATTAAGAGGCGAAAAACAACAAGTAAAAATCCTTCACCACTATTGAAGCACCCGCCTAATCAAAGAGGCACAATCAAAAAATCAACAAAATCCCCAGTGGATTCCCGCCTAATCAAGAGGCACAACAAAATCCCCAAGTGGATCTTCGCCTAATCAAGAGGCACAATCAATAAGAGAATTCAAAATCCCCAGAGGATTCCCGCCTAATAAGAGGCAGCCAGCAAAGAATCCCCGGCAAAGCCGGATGGCTAAAAAAGCCAAAAACAAAGAATCCCCGGCAAAGACCGGATGGCTAAAAGGAAAAGCCAAAACCCAAAGAATCCCCGGCAAAAGCCGTATGGCTAAAAGAAAAAGCCAAAACAAAAAATCCCTGGCCAAGACCGAATGGCTAAAACAAGAAAAGCCAAAATACAGAAATCCCTGGTAAGACCAGATGACTAAAACAGAAAAGTCAAAAAGAAAAATCAATTACTCCCCAGAGACGCATGATCAAAAACAGTAAGCCGTCAACTCATCTCCAAAAACAGATGATCATAGGATTGACTACAAAAAAAGTTCATCCTGAAAGCCTTGCAGAACGAGGCTTATCATTCACACCGGGTGGGGGTGCATACTCACCTAAGCCTTGCAAAACGAGGCTTATCATTCACACCAGGTGGGGGTGCGTACTCACCTAAGCCTTGCAGAATGAGGCTTATCATTCACACTGGGTGCGGGTGCGTACTCACCTAAGCCTTGTAGAATGAGGCTTATCATTCACACCAGGTGGGGGTGCGTACTCACCTAAGCCTTGCAGAATGAGGCTTATCATTCACATCGGGTGGGGGTGCATACTCACCTAAGCCTTGCAGAATGAGGCTTATCATTCACACCGGGTGGGGGTGTGTACTCACCTAAGCCTTGCGAAAAGGGCTTATCATTCACACCGGGTGGGGGTGTGTACTCACCTAAGCCTTGCGAAAAAGGCTTATCATTCACACCGGGTGGGCGTGTGTACTCACCTAAGCCTTGCGAAAAAGGCTTATCATTCACACCAGGTGGGGGTGTGTACTCACCTAAGCCTTGCGAAAAAGGCTTATCATTCACACCGGGTGGGGGTATGTACTCACCTAAGCCTTGTGAAAAAGGCTTATCATTCACACCGGGTGGGGTGTGTACTCACCTAAGCCTTGCAGAATGAGGTTTATCATTCACACCGGGTGGGGGTGTGTACTCACCTAAGCCTTGCAGAATGAGGTTTATCATTCACACCGGGTGGGGGTGTGTACTCACCTAAGCCTTGCGAAAAAGGCTTATCATTCACACCAGGTGGGGGTATGTACTCACCTAAGCCTTGCGAAAAAGGCTTATCATTCACACCAGGTGGGGGGGTGTACTCACCTAAGCCTTGCAGAATGAGGCTTATCATTCACACCGGGTGGGGTGCGTACTCACCTAAGCCTTGCAGAACGAGGCTTATCAAAAAACCTAGCAAAAATGCATCAGGTGGAGTAAAAATACTCACCGGGAGCATTGCCAAAAAAATGGGTGCAAAGACCTTGCTTCTATTAGAGGATAGTTCGGTGTTGAACACCTCGGAAGTAAATACCCATAAGAGTTTAAGCAAAACGTAAACTCATACCAGGTGAGGGTAGGTACTCACCAAAACCATTGCAGAACAAGGTTCATACCTAGTGGGGGTAGGTACCCACAAAAGTCTAGTAAAAATATAGACTTATACCCGGTGAGGGTAAGTACTCACCAGAGCCTTAGAAAAAGAAGGCTCAAACCCGATAGGGGTTAGTACCTATCAAAATATTTATCATCCGGAGGATCAGCAAGGAGCAGCATCCGAAGGATAGCCGGGCAAAAAGGGTTAACTCCTTCCCCTACCAACTAATTTTGTCGGCATATTAAAACCAACGAATTAGTTAGGCAGGTGAAGGGGGGGCAGCTGTAGGTCCCTAATTTTGCCCGGCCTCTCAAAATAAAAAGCTAGAGGAACTTCGCCCGAAGATGGAGTTCATCCCGCTTCCCAAAACCGAAGAAACCTCCTGCAACAACACGGAGCTTGCTCATCTGCACGATAAAAGTTGAAAAGACCTCGTACAAACAAAGGAAAAGTTTGCCTGGCATCTTAATGAAGGCCAAGAAGACTTCCTACATGAAGATAAAGCTTCAACGGACATATATCGGCATCAATCCACGTCCGAAACAGGAAAGGAAAGCTTCCCGGGGGTCCCAGAACGCGAAAGCTGGACAAAATAGGCCGAGACCACCGTCCCGTAGTTGGGACGGCCGTCCCAACTGGCGCAGAACAAGTGAGACGCGCGTCCTAGATGTGGGACGACCGTCCCAAACGTCAGGGGGTCTCAGCCTTTGTAAAATTGCATTTGGGACGGCCGTCCCAACCCAGACGGCCGTCCCAAAGTTCCAGGCAAAGAAAAAACTATAAATAGGAGGTTCATTTGTCATTCTCCACACACCAGACAACTCTGAGACTTGTCTTCTTCTCTCCCTCTCTCGAATGATCTCTCTGATTGCCTTTTTTAGGTAACAATCAGTTAAGGAATTTGTATTCCGGCATTTGATTCTTCAGTAAAGTTTTAGTCGAGTCGATTAGGGTAGATGAGAGGAGAGCAATTGTAGAGCGAAGGACTGCCGAAACGCGTCCTCCTTGTAACGAAATCATAATATAAAGCTTGCTACGGAGGTTTTTTCTCAAGTCTCTTCTTCTTTATTGCTTTATTTATTGCTTTCTGTATGCAATATAGATAAATCATGTAGATAGCCATATTTAATACTGTATCAATAAAATAAGGGTAACTGCGTAATTTCTCATAATCTTCACTTAATGAATTAATCCATCATAGGGAACCCGAAAGGGGCGTTGTGGGGTGCTAACACCTTCCCCACACGTAACTAACTCCCTTACCCAACTCTGGTTATAATGGCCAAGTTGGTTTTTATTAAAATCAACGCCTTTTTTCCTTTTCCAATGTTTCCGGTCAAAACACTGGTGGTGACTACAAAAGAACCCCTTTTCGAAAACCTTGCTTTTATTAGAGGACAGTTTAGTGTTGAACTCCTCGGAAGCAATGAACACAATTTTAACAAAAAACGCGAGTCCAAACCAGCTTTTCGCGACCGCTCGCATTAACGTTCGAGACGTCCTCAGGACGTCGGAACGGACGGCGGCGATAGGGGAGAGCTTGATTATGAAAAGTTTTCTCTCCATCCTTCTGATTGTGGAAGACGTATCAGTTAATCCTTCCTTTTTATTATCTTATTTATTAAAAGTGAAGGAGGGGTAATCAAATATGCAAATGAATGAAATGCATGCAAGTAGACAATTGTTGAATAAAGGGAAAATTTATTTATTTATAGAAAGTGTACATTCCCCTACACCATGCTACGAAGCACTTTTTGACAAAATCGGAAAAGCCTAAAGAAACCCAGAGGTGGGTTCTGATTTCTATGTAATTCCTCTTCGTCTTCCCGTACATGATGAGCAACTGCTTCGGTCTGCTTGCGGACTGCCTGGCTCATATCTTCGCTATACTTCTGAGCCTCTTTGATCTTCGCCTCTTGGTGGATGACCAAGGCTTGTAAATCGTCGAGTCTCTCAAGGGCTCGGTCTCTTTCTTGTAGCACTTGGCCATACTGAGCTAATCCATCTATTTCTTTGTAGTGCAGCTTAGTAAGGCTTTTGTTAAGTCTCTGGGTAGTCTCCCGTCCTTAACGTATCTCAGACCTAGTCCTTGCAAGGTCTAGCAGCATTCCCTTGATCGTCCGAGCCTGTTTTAGACATTTGGCCTCAAGGTGTGCTGACTTGGCGGTCATTTCTTGAAGTTGATTATCCGAGCTGATTCTGGCATATTTGGATGCTCGGATAACCTGCTCACTGGAATCGGCACATTGGTCCTTGAGGCACTCTATCTCATGATCTTTCTTCTTGCACTTCCTTTGTAGACTGTCTATAGTGAGGATAGATTCTTGCTTTTTTTCCTCAAGGGCCCACATCTGGGCTCCCATGATTTATATCCTCTGGGTCAAGGCATCGACTGGGTAGACCCCAAATCTTGCCCGACCTCAAAATAAGAGTAGAAGACCGCCTATTTGAAGATGGATGAAGCCTAAAAATCCATTAGGAGAGACTATTAAGCCCCATGTTAGAGTAGGACGGATTTTTTGTATAAAAATAAGGATTTTCGCCTTCAGGAGTCGAGACCTCCGTCTCGCCATTGATGCAAGTCGAGACTGTCGTCTCGTTTGGCGAGACGGCCGTCTCGTTTGGCGAGACGGCCGTCTCGCCACTTGCCAATGGTGAGACCCCCCTCCCATTTGGCGAGAAGGCCTTCTCGTCACTTGAAAAGTCAATACCGCTGCCTCGCCAAACGAGACGGCGGTCTTGCCACTTTTGCAAGTCGAGACGGCCATCCCGAATGGCGAGACGGTCGTCTCGACCTTGCTAGTCGAGACGACCGTCTTGACCTGACGGCACGAATCCCTATAAATAGTGAGCGGTCCCCCCTCATTTCACACAGTTCTTCCACTTTCCCTTCTACACTTTCTTCAAATTCTCCTCCTAGAGTCCCTCCGAAGCATTTCCGGAGTTTCTAAGTGTCTTAGAGAGCTTTTTATAGCGTTTTCGAGAGTTTTCTAGCGTTGTAAGAGCGAAGGATTGCCAAAACGCACCCTATCTTTAAGAGAAATTGAAAGTGATCCTAGCAAAGATCTCATTGATTTGATGAAGTCAAAGATAAAGTCAAGGGTCAACTCTGCAGCAGTCAAACAAGTCACTCAGAAGAATGGAGCTGAAGACTTAGTGTGTCTTAACGAAAGCTTAGGTAAAACCACTTTACCTTTTCCATCGCATAAAGCTCCTTCACTCAATTTGCAAAATGCCTCAAAAATAGTTTTAAACAAATCAAACAAAAGCATTTTGACAAAGAACTTTCTTAACAATGTTTTTAACTGATATAGTTTTAAAAGAAACAATTAAAATCACTTAGAATGCGTAAAAAAGTGTTTTTACAGTATTTTAATCGATACAAACTTCTTTTAATCGATTAAAACCCTTTATGACCGATTGGAATTCGAATATAACAGGTCAGAATGAAATATAATCAATCAGATTTTAAATATGAGCGATCAGATTGCTTTTAATCGATTAAAACACGTTTTAATCGATTAAAACCACTTTGGAAGTCAGGATGATCGATCAGAATGAAATTATGACCGATCAGAGTTGGTTATGATCGATCGAATTGAATTATGACCGATCAGACTTATTGCAATCGATTAAAACGTATTTCAATCGATTAAAATAACTTAGAAAATCTTTTACGTAATTTCAATCGATTAAAACGAACTTTCAATCGATTAAAATGACTTGAAAATATATGTGCAGCTTTTTCAATCGATTGAAACGACTTTATATCAGCTAAAATAACTTAGAAAGTTTTATAAGAAGGTTTTTAAACAAATCAATCGATTAATACGCGATTCAATCGATTGTTTTATACTTAGAAAATGTTTGTAAAACGTTTTAACTGATAAAAACATGGTCGTATCAACTAAAACATTTTCTGTTAAAGATCAAGAACGCATTAATGGGTTGAAAGGACTTTTAACAGATTGTAACGGCTATTTCAACAGATTAAAACAAACTTTCAACAAATTAATTAATGCAGCAGATTTGAAAATACTCTTTTATAAACAGAATTGCTTGGAACTTTTATCATATCAGTTTTTACACAATTCAAGCAATCAATACAAGCAACTATTAGCATTCTTTTCAAGAAAGATACACAACTATTTTTGTGAACTTCTTTTGAAATCTTTCTTGAGGCATATTGCATCCTTTGAAGAAGAAACTTACTGTGGATTAGAGTAATCCGGTTTGAGCTTTCTAAGTCTCTTCTTTTCAATTGCTTTTCATTCTTTTGTACTGTTTTGTACCTGGAATTTGGGTACAAGTTTTCTGCAGCTGGTAGGTGGTTGTAGAAATTTCCAAGAGCTGGAATTTGGTTCTTGGTGGAGAGGTTGAGTGCAGGAACTGGAATTTGGTTCTTGTACTGTTTGGTGCCTGGAATTTGGGCACTGGTTTCTCTGCAACTGGAATTTGGTTGTAGAGGTTTCCAAGAACTGGAATTTGGTTCTTGGTGGAAAGGTTAAAGTCAGGAACTGGAAATTGGTTCTGGTGTTAGAGTAGGTGTAAGATTGTTGAGTCTGTAAAACATCTATTCTAGTGGAACCCAGCTGGAATTTGGCTGGAGACTGGACGTAGCCCTGGGATTGGGTGAACCAGTATAAAATTACCGGTGAAATCTTTCCTAACCTTTCTCTCTTTAAATTCAGTTGTTGCACTTATATTGTTTAATTACTTTGTGAATTCGTGAATTGATTAGTAAACTTAATTTTCGGATTAGATAATCTGTGTATTGCGAAAAACTTTAAAAAATCAATTCACCCCCCCTCTTGATTTAAAACTACTTTTCTAACAATTGGCATCAGAGCGAGGTGCTTGAAAGTTAATCAAGTTACTTCGATCCATGGCATTTTCTGAGGGAGCGTGCATTGATAGACCTCCACTGTTGAGTGGAACAGATTACCTATATTGGAAAATAAGGATGAAAATCTTCATTGAATCTGTTAGTATAAATGCTTGGAATGCTATTGAACAGAAATTGATATTGCTAACGTAATCCAAGATGATTGTATTGCCAAGAATATCATCTTATCTCGCCCTTAACAAAGATGATCTTTTCAGGATTGCACATTGCCAAACAGACTGCACAAATGTGGAAGATTCTTGAAAAGACCTATGAAGAAGCACCGAAATATGTTTGATGGTCAAATCGAATCACCAAAAACCAAGTGTAAGTTCTGAATCTATAAACTATAGCTCATTACAAGATGCTTTCTTTGAAATACATGAAGTAGCAAAGAAATTAGAAACCGAAAACGAAAGTTGAAAAGCATGAATAGGCTATTAGAAAACAAGATCATTATTCTTGAAAAGAAAATAAGTGATGAAGAAACTAAGGATAAAAAGTTAGAATTAGAGAATGATACTGATCAGCATGTGTAATATTAAAGATTGCAAAAATTGTCCCGAAGTTACGTAAACAAGTATCATATCTAGTAAAAACCTCATCTAAATTGGCACAAGGAAAAAATAATCTTGATAAGATACTTAATTCCCAAAAATTAGTTATTGAACGTGGTGGCATAGGTTATACACCATCTATTGGAAATAAAACAAGAGCATTCAAAAATTACTTTGCATATAGTAAAACAGCTTTCATCTCCATTTATTAAATGTTTTTACTATATGAAAAAGGGTCACTCGTTAAATACCGCAGAATTAAGAAATATGCAGCACTCCAAAGGAAGAATGAAATGGGTTCAAAAGATTAATTCCTTTCAAATAACCTGATCAGGACCCAGTAATTATAAAGGGTACCGTAACAATTCTTAATTTGTTTTGCAGGAACAAGTCTGGGAATCCCTTGAAGATCGAGAGCTGCGAAATCAGTGTTCGAGTATTTAAACTAATTGTTTTAATTGATATATAACAATATTAATCGATTAAAATAACTTACGTAACATCTGTCCGTACCATTTTAATCGATTAAAATGTCGAAATAATCGATTGAACTGATCTCAAGATTTTGGTTTAAATGTTTTAATCGATTATAATAATCTGTATATCAACTAAAAACACTTAGGTATCAAAATTAATCGATTCATTTACGTTTTAATCGATTTAAATTGTGGTGTCATTTTATTGATCACATTCTATACCAAACTAATCGATTCTTTTATAAACCAATCGATTAATTCACTCATAATCGTTTTCAAACCAAATAGGAAAAATGAAATTAATAGATAATTAGTTGATCAATCGATTAATTAGGTTCTGAAAACAAGATTTATAACATCTAATTAAAGTTTGATAGGCCAATTCGAATCAAAAACCCAGTTTCTTTGATAAACAAAATCTGCATAATACTTTCACCAACCGTCCCGTAAATTGTGCCTCTGTAGCGGTCAGATAATCATAAATGAGTCTCGAACATATCTGATTCAAGTTATATGTTATGAAACACCCAATTTTCTTTAAATGGCACATGCTGAACAAATCCTTGAATTAGAAACTAAGACTAGTGGAATAAATGTGGGAAAGTTATTGCCGATTGAATTACTGCAAACTTTACATGTGGGAAAGTTATCCATAGATGAAAAAGTTTTTTTTAACAACATAGACATAACTCAAGCTGTAGGTAGCTTCATTTCTCTTAATACTTTACATGGAATGTTGCGTAGTAATACATTGAAAATCAAAGGAATTATCAAAGAATAGACTGTAACTTTTCTTATAGACACTAGTTACAAACAGAGTCAAGTCGTTAGGACTCGAAAACATAGTTTATCGGAGATTTTTCAGTGTTAGTTGCTTCGGTAATAAATTGTTGATTACTAGGAAGTTCAATGAACAAATGTTTACATTAGATTTCTTGATATTACCTAGCAATATATTTGAAATAATCTTGAGCATGCATTAGTTCAAAACTCTTGGTGAAATTCATTGGAACTGTGCAACTTTAAGAATTAGCTTTAATCATCAATGTCTGGGACAAGCAATTCAAGAATTGAATAACGTGGCACAGAGAATGTGTGTACAGGGATAAATTTTAAACTCGTTGATTTGTTCCCTTGTCAAGGCAAATATAGTGAAAGCTCGGATTACTCGTCATCACTAGTTCTCATGTGTATGCATTACTAATCATTGCCCACTCTACCGAATAAGTTTTTGTTAATCACTTGTGCATATGATACCACTGGAAACAACAAAGTTAAAAATGATTCATTCCTCAAAAGATAATGATGACTGGTTCACTGAAAGTGAGAATAACACCCATCATAATACATTAATAAGAATGCAGTTATTTGCTTGGATGATGATAACTGCAAGGTTTGAAATAGGTTAGCCATTTTGGAAGGAAATTCCGATCTCAGTACATCATTAACCTGTGATTCATGCAATTTATGGTATTGTGCATTCTGTGTCAGATCTGATTGTGAATGTACGTCTGTCAGTACATGGTTCTGCCTCTGATGTGTAGAATCCGTTCCAGCGAAAAGTGGTTGAGGATCAAATGACTGAGTCACGTATTTTGGCATCTGACACAAATAATCTGGGAAATAAGAACAAATTCGTTTACACCAAACTGGAGGATTTGCAACTAAACCAAGGAAATTGGGATAATTAAATATTGGTGGATAAAAAGGGTCCCTTCTTACCTTTCCTTTATATCTTATCTCTTTTGATGCTAATTTCAATTTATGATCTGTAGTATCACTGGTTATTAAACAGAAACAAAATTTTAGCCTTGATTTATATAATGTAGGTTGAAAGTTGAAACAGGAAAATCTAGATAGAATTTAAATAGATCCCTGAGAGCTTTAGCTAAATAAGATTTTATTCTGATTTTGATGGATCTATTAGTTAAGATTTAATCAATGTAGTTGTTAGTATTGTTAAACATCCTTCTAGATGATCAGTTTTACAAAATATGCATTTAACATTACTTCATTTTCAAAACTGATTGTTTTAATCAATACAACATCTTTTTAATCGATTAAATGAACTTATACAACATTTTTAATCGATTAAAAGTCGAAATACTCGATTAATTTCACTAAAGTTTCATGTTTTCAAATTCTTACATGTTTTAATCGATTAAACCCTTCTTTCAATCGATTTAAATCATTTACCAAAAACATTTTAACCGATTATGCTCTGTTTTTAATCGATTTTTATTCTGAAAAGAGGATTAAAGGCTTTAGTTAATGGTTGTTCCTGTAACATGCTACTAAAGCGTGATTCCCTTATCTTTACACGTGTTAATTGTATTCATTACAAACGTGTTAATGGAGATAAGTTTGAATCAACTTTAATTGATTCTTTTCATGAGTGAAATATTGATTCACTTTGTATTTTCAAAAACTTGAGCATATTTTTCGAAACCTTACATTTTATTCTTTTCTCTTCTATTCCCTATTTTTGATGAAGTCAAAAGGGGGAGAAATAGTTGCATCACTTTAAGATAAATTTTAGTGCAACAGTTTAGGGGGAGAAAATAAGTTTTAGGGGGAGAAATAAAACTTTATTACATTCTTATATTTCTCACTTAACTGCATTATCAAGTGACTTATTTTGCAGAGATTGTTTTTTCAAAATGGTGTTTGTCTTCATCAAATAGGGGGAGACTGAAAGTGATCCTAGCAAAGATCTCATTGATTTGATGAAGTCAAAGATAAAGTCAAGGGTCAACTCTGCAGCAGTCAAACAAGTCACTCAGAAGAATGGAGCTGAAGACTTAGTGTGTCTTAACAGAAAGCTTAGGTAAAACCACTTTACCTTTTCCACTGCATAAAGCTCCTTCACTCAATTTGCAAAATGCCTCAAAAATAGTTTTAAACAAATCAAACAAAAGCATTTTGACAAAGAACTTTCTTAACAATGTTTTTAACTGATATAGTTTTAAAAGAAACAATTAAAATCACTTAGAATGCGTAAAAAAGTGTTTTTACAGTATTTTAATCGATACAAACTTCTTTTAATCGATTAAAACCCTTTATGACCGATTGGAATTCGAATATAACAGGTCAGAATGAAATATAATCAATCAGATTTTAAATATGAGCGATCAGATTGCTTTTAATTGATTAAAACACGTTTTAATCGATTAAAACCACTTTGGAAGTCAGGATGATCGATCAGAATGAAATTATGACCGATCAGAGTTGGTTATGATCGATCAGAATTGAATTATGACCGATCAGACTTATTGCAATCGATTAAAACGTATTTCAATCGATTAAAATAACTTAGAAAATCTTTTTACAGAATTTCAATCGATTAAAACGAACTTTCAATCGATTAAAATGACTTGAAAATATATGTGCAGTTTTTCAATCGATTGAAACGACTTTATATCGAGCTAAAATAACTTAGAAAGTTTTATAAGAAGGTTTTTAAACAAATCAATCGATTAATACGCGATTCAATCGATTGTTTTATACTTAGAAAATGTTTGTAAAACGTTTTAACCGATAAAAACGTGGTCGTATCAACTAAAACATTTTCTCGTTAAAGATCAAGAACGCATTAATGGGTTGAAAGGACTTTTAACAGATTGTAACGGCTATTTCAACAGATTAAAACAAACTTTCAACAAATTAATTAATGCAAGCAGATTTGAAAATACTCTTTTATAAACGAATTGCTTGGAACTTTTATCATATCAGCTTTTACACAATTCAAGCAATCAATACAAGCAACTATTAGCATTCTTTTCAAGAAAGATACACAACTATTTTTGTGAACTTCTTTTGAAATCTTTCTTGAGGCATATTGCATCCTTTGAAGAAGAAACTTACTGTGGATTAGAGTAATCCGGTTTGAGCTTTCTAAGTCTCTTCTTTTCAATTGCTTTTCATTCTTTTGTACTTGTTTTGTACCTGGAATTTGGGTACAAGTTTTCTCGTACTGGTAGGTGGTTGTAGAAGTTTCCAAGAGCTGGAATTTGGTTCTTGGTGGAGAGGTTGAGTGCGAGAACTGGAATTTGGTTCTTGTACTTGTTTGGTGCCTGGAATTTGGGCACTCGGTTTCTCTCGCAACTGGAATTTGGTTGTAGAGGTTTCCAAGAACTGGAATTTGGTTCTTGGTGGAAAGGTTAAAGTCGAGAACTGGAAATTGGTTCCGGTGTTAGAGTAGGTGTAAGATTGTTGAGTCTCGTAAAACATCTATTCTAGTGGAACCCAGCTGGAATTTGGCTGGAGACTCGGACGTAGCCCTGGGATTGGGTGAACCAAGTATAAAATTACCGGTGAAATCTTTCCTAACCTTTCTCTCTTTAAATTCAGTTGCTGCGCTTATATTGTTTAATTACTTTGTGAAGTCGTGAATTGATTAGTAAACTTAATTTTCGGATTAGATAATCTGTGTATTGCGAAAAACTTTAAAAAATCAATTCACCCCCCTTCTTGATTTAAAACTACTTTTCTAACAGAAATAATCAAAAAGCTTGCTTCAGAGGTTTCTTCACTCTCTCTCCCTCTCTTTTACTGTCTTTATTTTTATTATTAAATTGCATAATAGACATTAGGGTCATGTAGTCGTTATTTTAATTCCGCAAATAAAAGGGTAACAGCGTCTTTTCGAAAGTTTATCTATAAAATAACTGACCTATCATAGGGAACCCGAAAGGGGCGTTGTAAGGGAACTAACACTTCCCTTACACATAACTAACTCCCTTACCCAACTTTGGTTTTAATGACCAAAGTTGGTTTTTGAAAACCAACACCTTTTCTCTCCTTTTTCGATGTTTCCGGTAAAAACATCAGTGACGACTCCATAAGAACCATTTCAAATTAGTTCTTAGGTCAACCCGGTTATCGGACGATCGAAGAACACCTTTTCGAAAACCTTGGCCCTAGGTTCAGCCCAATTATCGGACAACCTAAAGGCGTTGTAACATCACCCATAAAAACACAAAAAATGGAAAAGTCGGAACCATCACATCGCTCCAACCACCTATTTTTGACGACGGCGACAGATGGCGACTTCACTGGGGAAGCCTAGAGAGTTGATCCCATTTAGTTATGGGCCAGTTTAATAAATAAACTAAGAAATTTTTCTTTTACCCTACCTTGTATTATAACAGCTTTAATTACTTGGCTTTAATAACTGTTGTTGGTTTATTTTACGCAATTGTTTAAAATAAAAAATGTACACAAACCTTTGCACACAATAGTTCCCTCTATACCCGGGGGCAAGTGAGAAATCCATAGGGAGTAGGTGGCAGGTACGGTTTGCCGTAGTGATGGCCATGAGCCCACCGGTATGATCGAAAACCACCACTCAAGGTTGGAAACCTTCCTCTTTTGGCACAAAGACTGACTATGGCCTTAGTGCTAAGCATGGTCGGAAGGCTGGAGAGTGGGGACCCTATAATGGGGGCACCTTGGGGGTCTAAGCCTTGGTGAGAACAGTTAGAACCTACCCTTGCCAATGCACTTTTCTGCAGGAAAACCCTACCTCGTGATTAAAACAACTTCTCTCCTGATCGCGGATGACTGAATTGTGTGTGCATCTATTTGTTGCATTTGATTGCATAGCATAACCAAACAACAAATAAAAATAGAAAAAACCAGAAAAATATCTTTTATAATAAACGCCCTTATCTCGGACAGTCTGCCTTTTAGCTAGCCTGGTTTCAAGTTCTTTGTAAGCTAAGTAGCCACGCTGTTCGACAGAAGAGATAAGGGATGCTAAAACCTTTCTTTCGCAATAACCATTTTTATCTCGGATAGTCTGCCTTTTAGCTAGCCTGGTTTCAGGTTCTTTGTAAGCTAAGTAGCCACGCAGTCCGACAGAAGAGATACAAGGCTAAAAAACAAAATAAAATAAAATAAAATAAAAAAATAATAATAACAAAATCAAAACATTTATAAAAAGAATTTTGACAAATTCGTATCATTCATATCGCATCAAGTCATAAGTGGAAAAACCAAAAGAGAAAATAAATGCATAAGGAAAGTATGCATACACATCATTTTAATAAATCCCTAAAAAATGGGTCTTAGAAGCGTGTTTTGGGAAAATTATTGGGCCAAATCCCCTTTGGGTATTTGTCACCTGATTCTTCACCTTTTTCTCTTCGTTTTGATATGCTATGCGTCCAAATCAGACATCTCAGTCAAAAGTTATGCCACTTTGAACATCTATCGCCCTTTTGTACTGGTGCATGCATAAATACATTTATTCTAGAAAGCACTAGATATCCCTAAGACAATGGCGAGAGAGGCCCCGAGCACATTTGTGACCTTCGCGACAAGGAAGGGACAAGTGTACTAAGGTGTGATAGTGACCCCCATTATACTTCTCAAGTCTGTGATGGGAAAGGAACCATTACACCAAGGTGGGTATGATACCCCACAAAGCGTAAGCTTTAAGGAGGATACTTAAGTCATTGTCTTAAGGAATATCCATCTCATAAATCATTCATTTTTAACAATAAAAATCTTTTTGCATTCTAGAAAGTGGCTGGTATTCTTCATGCCCTCATCCGCAAAAAAAAACACAAAATCCCAAACACTATCATATATCATGCTAGAAAATAAAACATGATAATATTTAGGAAAACACAAACACTTGCATACATGCATCCACCAAACTTCATCCTCATAACATGCATCTAATAATAGACAGTCGAAGAAGTGGACATTCCTCAATACCATGAAAAGAGGATTAGGACATTCGCATGCCATGCACGGGAAGTCAAAAGGAAATTAAATAGAAATTCTAACCCGCCTATGGGTTCCTTTAGGCTTGTCCGTTTTTAAAAAAAAAATGTACTTTGAAACATTGCATTGAGGAATGTACATTGTCTAGATGAAATAAATAAAATTGTTTGTTTTCATCATCTCTTCAACTATCTATTGCATTCATTCTCACTTTAATAATAATAAGATAATAAAAATAAAGGATTAATTGATGTGCTTTCCATTAATTGGAATAAGATGAAGAGCAAACCTTTCGTCATCAAGTTCTCTCCAACGGTTGACCCGCCTAAGAAGGATAATAAGCCTCAATTGTCGTTCATCTGAGTAAATAAGGAAGAGGGGGCAAGGATGCCATTACATTTGTTCACGCCTCGAATCAAATAAAGTTGTACCATGGAGATACATAGAAACATCATCTAGCATAGCCGACATTGGGGGTAGGATTAGAAGTGAAAGAATCTACTCCCCCGAGGAGCTATAAGACAATGCTCCCAAGAATAAAGTAAAAACATAATCCAAAGAGGAAATTGAAGAGACTTTGGATTCATGACGCTGAGGCAATTCTTTCAATGCTCCGCCAAAGAGACAAACTCATGGTAGGCGACAAGCTGGTCACGGTTCGAGCTAAAAATGACATTCGGATCAACAAGTCGTCTGCCCTACCTTGAATGGATGCGACTGAAAAGGACCTTTGAAATATCTTTTGCCAATATGAAAAGACTTCCCTAACAATATGAAGGTGACCCACACGATGAGAAAATATAGATGCCGCCCAAACCAAGGGCTCATTAGAAACTCTCAAGGAATAAGGGAGCCACTAGATTTTAAAGACAATCCTTTGAAACATTATCCTACAAAGGATCAAGCTGCACGGAGAAAAGGGAAGTCTCCCCTCTGCACCTCAAATCAGATTTTCCCGAGTAGAGGGGTTCAAGCATCAAAAGCGACTTTAGTCATTAGGTGTTCTCCTTCTGATTCTTAGGGTTTGTAAATCCAATGACTATTAGACTTTACTCTTCGGGGCTAGCCCGACCCCCGAGCATTGTAGGGCACATATTTCCCTATTAATTACAAAGAATATCATTCTTACTATCTGCTTCTCTTCTTGCTATTCATATCTAAAACCTTATTAATAACCATGTTTAAACAAACATTTTCAAAATGCGTCAAAGTGATCAAACTGCGCCATTGACCAAAATAAAAGACAAATCCATCATCACTGATTGACTAGAAACACAAAATAAGGTTTTACCTCATCAAAATAAAGCCGTGTTTCACCAATGTTGTGCAAAAAGAAAACAAATATCAAAAGAAAAAGAAAAGGGTAAAAAAGAAAAAGGCAGTGGTTTTAGAAAAAACCAACTTTGGCCATTACAACCAGAGTCGGGTAAGGGAGTTAGTTACGTGTGGGGAAGGTGTTAGCACCCCCACAACGCCCCTTTCGGGTTCCCTATGATGGACTAACTTAGAAAACAAACACTTAAAGAAATTACATTTTTACCCTATTATTTGATCTACTTGCAGAATTTAAATGTCTACATGGCTCTATTAACTAATGCACACAAAGAAAGCGATAAAGAAAGCAGTATAAGAGACAGAGAATAGAGAAGGAACCTCCGAAGCGAGCTCTATATTAATTCTTCTAAAACGTGAGGACGCTTTTTGGCAGTCCCCACACTCTACAAGCACGCTCCTCCCGCAAAATAAAGACAAATCACTCTACCGAGGGCCGGATGCCTCAAAAAGAGACTTCCTTAACCGATTTCAACCTTAACAAAAATCGGAAAGCTCCCTCGAACCCCGGAATAATGCTCAGGGTCACTCTCAAGTGCCAAAAAGCTTCCAATAGAGTGGAGGAGTGGAAAAGGTGTGAAAAATCGGAGAAATGAGACTCCTATTTATAGGGATTCGGGCCTGGAAAAGGTGGACGACCGTCTGGACAAAGCGGATGGCCGTCCATGGCAAAAAGTGGCCATGGACGGCCATCCATGAAGTGTGGACGGCCGTCCATGGAAACTTTTGGCCATGGACGGTCATCTGCTTGTCTTGGACGGTCGTCTGCCTGTTCTGGATGGCCATCCGCCTATTCTGGACGGCCATCTGCTGTCTCCGATGGATTTCCTGATTTTTAATGCCTCTAAAAACCCTTCCTATCCTAAATGGAACCTAGAACAAGCTACTAGGGACTTGATAAAGTCTTAACCATCTTCGGAATGGGCGATCTTCGGCTTTATTAGGGTTCCGGGCAAGATTTGGGGTCTACAGTCAAAATAAAACAATTCTAGAACACAAGCCTTTGAATTAAATATCCTCTTCCTTCTCTTCTCTTGACCCTTACCACTACGGCATTCTAGTAATTAGTAGGGAAATGTGGAGATAGTAATCAATAGGAGGATTGACATCTCCAAGGAAAGGGAGGGGTGCACTGATATGGCAAGTCGCTCTGCAATCAACACAATCATTCTTCGGTCACGACAAAGTCATGACAGCAAAATCGGTACAGCCTATCATGTCGACAAAGCACATAACGACAGAAGCTCATCAGAAGTAAAAGCACATTTGATTAATCCTTTTGAAATATTAATTGAAAGAGCATTGTAGGATGCATATCGCGAACATTGCATGCATATGATAGGGTCCTATCTCTCAAAAAAAGAAGAGAAAGAAAAATGAAAATAAAAAGAATAATGTCTACTAGGAGATTCTTAGGCAAAAGTTAGGGTAGCCCGCTAGATCGAAAACCCGCAAAGGGCGGTCTAGGAAAAAGTTAGGGCATTCATAAAAAAGGAAAAAGCCCGCTAAGATATCCTAGGCAAAAATTAAGGCAGCTCGCTAGACCGAAAACCCCAAAAGGGCGGTCTAGGCAAAAGGTAGGGCTAAACCAAAAAATGAATAAAAGAGAGGGGTCCTTCATCATAATCATGAAATTCCAGCTGGATACCAATTACTTCTCTAAATGCATCAAATAAAAGGATAGATTGCATTTAAGGCATCCACATACAAGTAGTCGCACAAAACGACTTTGTCAAGGTAAAAAAATGAAAGAAATAAAAATCACTTCAGATAAATAACAAAAAAAATGAAAAGAATTCATGCATATAAGGAGACTAGCTCCATGTTTGTGATTGAAAACAGGATCACCGAGACCGAGTCTCTAAATAATGCCCTCAAGAAAACAGAGCAAGTCGTCAATAAAGCGACTCTGAGCAAAATAAGAGCTTCCAGAAGTTAAAACTCCAACCGCCATCCTTCTACCCTAGAAAAAGAAGGCACAAATAAGAAGTCTCCAAACATTGCTCTCCCTTAAGAAAGAAGAGTGAGTTGTCATCCAATAACTCAGAAGAAATAAGAGCTTCCAGAAGCCAAAGCTCCAGTCATCATTTTTCTACCCAATAAAAGATGGCACAATCATCAGACATCATAAAAGAAAAGCCGACGGAAAGGCTTAGTTATCCCCAAGTGGATCCTTGCCTATTCCAAAGGCAAAATAATATTACCCCACGACTCAGCATCACCACTACTTGAGTCATCGAGCACACTCACCCACAAAGTCTCCTCCACACTCCCCAATGGAGAATAAAGGCTTCAAGAGCCCATCATCATCAACAGTCAAAAGAGTCCAAACCATCAAGGGCTCAAAAAAAAGAGAGAGAAAAGAAGAGAAAAGAAAGCCCTTCATCTCCAGCAGATGACAAAAGGGCCATAACAGAGAAGGCCGAATAAAAATCCTCAAGTGGATCTCCTAAAAAAGTCTACAAAAAGGAATTTGAAATTCCCATCCCTTAGTGGAATAAGAGCTTTACAAGTATAGCTCGCATCAACATCAATCAAGGAGCCAAGACTCCATCCCTAGAAAAGAAAAATCAGATCCCCAGGAAGTCAACTAATTCCCTGGTGGATCACCAAAGAAAGAAAACATCATCCCTAGTGGACCTCCCAAAAAGAAGGAAAAGCCAGCGTAATAAAAAGAAACTAAAAAGTAAAAAGTCTCACATTATCCCCATAAAAAATCCAGATTTCAAAATCACGATAAAAAAGAGATAAATCGCAGAAAAGGCGAAATTAAATAAGAGCATCACAAAACTAGCTCACACCAGTACCTAACAAGGAGTCAAAACTCCAGGGGGCAAACCAAAATCAGATCCCCGGGAAGTCAACCAATTCCCCGGTGAAGAAAGATCATCCCCATGAAAGTGATGAAGATCTTATTGAAATACATTGGCAAAGATCTCATTGATTTGATGAAGTCAAAGATGAAGTCAAAAGTCAACTTTGCAGCGGTCAACAAGTCACTTTTATAAAAGAGTAGAAAGATTAGTGTGTCTACAAAATGCTTAGGTAAAATCATTTTATCTTTTCTGCTGCATGAGGTTTCTTCACTTAAATGATTTTGCAAAATGCCTCTAAAATCTTTTTAAACAATTAAAAACAAAGTATTTTGACAAAAGCTTTCTCAAACATGTTTTTAACTGATATAGTTTTGAAAGAACCAATTAAAATCATTTAGAATGTTCAAAGAAGTGTTTTTACTATATTTTAATCGATACAACTTGATTTTAATCGATTAAAACCATTTAGAACTCATTATGATCGATCATAATACAAATATGACCGATCAGAATCAGATGTGATCGATCAGATTTGAATTATGAGCGATCAGAATTTTTTCAATCGATAAAAACACGTTTCAATCGATTAAAATCACTTAAAGGTTCAGGATGATCGATCAGCCACTACTAGAAAATATACTTTCAACGTCGCTGTTTAACGTCGGTTACATCTTAGCCGACGTTAAACATGCTTTCAACGTCGGTTGGTCAACAACCGACGTCGAAAGTCGAATTTTGACACATTCTACGTCGTTTTAGCATGCACGACGTGGAAAAGTAGGCTTTCGACGTCGGTTATGCCCTCACCCGACGTTGAAAACCCTTCTGAACTCATTCTGACCGATCAGAATCAAATGTGATCGATCAGATTTTAATTATGAGCGATCAGAATTTTTTCAATCGATTAAAAACACGTTTCAATCGATTAAAATCTCTTAAAGGGTCAGGATGATCGATCAGAATCCAGTTATGACCGATCAGAACTATTTTAATCGATTAAATCTCGTTTCAATCGATTAAAACAGATGAGGCTATCACGACATGAGGCAAAATTTAACGTCGGTTACATAATAACCGACGTTAAATGTTTAAATTTAACGTCGGTTATGTATAACCGACGTTGAATTCCCAAAATCAACGTCGGTTATATGATTTACCCGACGTCGAAAGCGTTATCCACGTCGGGTTTTTAATAACCGACGTTGAATGTCCTTTATACCTCTCGCCTTTCGCGCTCCCCTTCGTCTGCCTCTTCTTCGTCCCACATACTCCCTCCTTCTGCTTCTTCTTCTCTGTGCCTCAGTCCTCACTGCTGCCCCCTCGCCGCCCCCTCGCCGCCCCTTCGCCGCCCAGTTCGCCGGCCCCTCGCTCTGCCTCCTCGCCGCTGCTACCTCATTCGCTGTGGTCTGCTGCCCACTCGCCGCCCACTCGCCGCGCTCTGCCCCCTCGCCGCTGCTACCTCCTTCGCCGCCCACTCGCCGCGCTCTCATCAGGTTAGATTAAGTTGCATGGATGATTTACAACATGCATTTAACATAAATATGAATTATTTAGAGCATTTCCTGCGTATGAACATTAGAAAGATGATGGATGATTTTGTATATATGGTTTGATTTGATCTAGGTTCGTTTAGGTTTCGAAGTGGTATATGGAACATTAGGTTTCGTTTAGGTTTAGGTTTAGGTTTAGCTTTAGCTTTAGCTTTCGAAGTGGTATATGGAACATTAGAGCATTGTTAGGCAATGTACACGTTTTTTTTGTATTGTTTTGTTAAACCTTTTCTAATAAACCTTGAATATCTAGGCAAGCCTTCTTATGTAGTTAGATGGATCGAACTTGGGTCAATGCAAGTCGTATGTCGGAAGAGTATGAGAATGGAGTTGACTCCTTTTTGAAATTTGCCGAACAAAATGCTCCCAAAATGAATGGAAAAATCTACCGCCCATGCGTTAATTGTGTAAATGGCAGAGTACAAGAGATGGACACAACGCGGGAGCATCTTATTTGCGATGAGATGATGAAGAATTACACAATATGGACATGGCACGGTGAAGTGGTTCATATTCCAACAGTATCACAAACTATTGAGGATGATGTAACCTGCGAAGATCGAATAGAGGACATGCTTTGTGATGTGGGTCAAGAGAGGTTTCTTGAAGCACATGCATCTATATATGATACATTGAGGACCGATTCAGAGACACCTTTGTATCCCGGATGTACAACTTTCACACGGTTGTCATCTGTGTTAAGATTGGTCAATCTAAAAGCCAAATTTGGTTGGAGTGATACAAGTTTTAATGAATTACTCCAACTTTTGAAGGAGATGCTCCCAGACAATAACACCTTGTCGGACCGTATGTATGAAGCGAAGAAGATACTATGTCCGATGGGTTTAGAATATAGGAAGATACATGCTTGCCCTAATGATTGTGTGTTATATAGGAAAGAATTCTCATCTTTAGACCAATGTCCAACATGTGGTGTATCACGTTACAAAGCGAAGGATGGTGATGATTGTAGTCAGGAGAGTGGTAAAAAACGTCCTCCTACAAAAGTTTTATGGTATCTTCCAATTATTCCAAGATTTAGGCGGTTGTACGCTCACGAAGATGCTAAAAATTTAATTTGGCATTTAAAGAGAAAAACATGTGATGGGCAAATGCGGCATCCATCTGACTCTCCCCAATGGAAGAATTTTGACCGTCTATTTCCAAGTTTTGATAGTGATGCAAGAAACCTTAGACTTGGATTAGCAACAGATGGGATGAATCCTTTTGGAAATTTAAGTAGTAACCATAGTTCATTGCCCGTTCTATTGATGATTTACAATCTTCCACCATGGTTATGCATGAAGCGCAAATATGTCATGTTGTGTATGATGATTTCAGGTCCAAGACAGCCAGGAAATGACATAGATGTGTATTTGAGTCCTTTGATAGAAGACTTAACACTATTATGGGAGGAAGGAGTAGATGCATTTGATGGGTATCAGCAGCAGAAGTTCAAGTTGCATGCAATGTTATTTTGCACCATTAATGACTTCCCTGCCTATGGAAACTTGAGTGGGTATAGTGTGAAGGGGCATTATGCTTGTCCTATTTGTGAAGAAGAGACCAGTTATATACAATTGAAACATGGAAAGAAGACAGGTTTATAACGAGCACGAGAAAATTTCTCCCGCATGACCATCCATACCGTAGACTGAAGAAAGCTTTTAATGGCTTACAGGAGGATGAAATTGCCAGAGAACCACTGACTGGTTTAGAAGTTTACGATCGAGTGAAGAACATAAGCATTACATTTGGAAAGACCCAAAAAAGGTCTTCTTACAAGAACATGTGGAAGAAGAGATCAATTTTCTTTGATCTTCCATATTGGAGCCATTTAGAAGTACGACATTGTATTGATGTTATGCATGTGGAGAAGAATGTATGTGATAGTCTCATTGGCACATTGTTAAACATTCAAGGAAAGTCAAAGGATGGGATCAAAGCACGTCAAGACCTTTGTGAGATGGGAATACGTCCTGAATTACATCCAAGGCCTGAAGGCAATAGAACATATCTACCACCAGCATGTCACACCTTGTCAAAGAAGGAGAAACGTAGTTTATGTCATTGTCTTGCAAGTATTAAAGTGCCACAAGGATACTCTTCAAATATTAAGAGTCTTGTATCCATGAAAGATCTGAAGTTAATTGGATTAAAGTCCCATGATTGTCACGTTTTGATGCAACAGCTTGTTACCGGTGGCTATACGTAACATATTGCCTAAGAATGTTAGACATGCCATTATGCGACTATGTTTTTTCTTCAATTCTATTTGTGCCAAGGTTATCGATGAAAAATCACTAGATGAGTTGGAAAATGAGGCTACGGTTGTGCTATGTCAATTGGACATGTGTTTTCCTCCATCATTCTTTGATATAATGATTCACTTAATCGTTCATGTTGTGAGGGAGATACGAATTTGTGGGCCGGTTTATTTGAGGTGGATGTACCCAATTGAGCGATACATGAAGATCTTCAAAGGGTATTCTAAAAATCCATATAGACCCGAAGCTTCAATTGTTGAGCGGTATATTGCGGAAGAAGCCATAGAATTTTGTTCGAGATTACTTGGCAAGAGTCGTACTGTGGGTGTACCTAGAAATCGTCATGATGATAGGCTAAATGGTAAGGGAACTCGTGGTATTAGAATTCAAACAAAAGATCATGTAGAGTTGACCACCGCCCACTTGTATATTTTGAACAATACAGAAGAGGTTATTCCTTACATAGATGCGCATAAAGCAATGTTAAAGGACCTAAACCCCAAAATGGGTGAAAGGTGGTTGATGAAAGAGCATAACAACAACTTTATCAATTGGTTTCAAAGAAAAATATTCTCAAGTGACAATGCCTCTGATACACTGAAATGGCTAGCACATGGGCCTAGACATAATGTTATAACTTGGCAAGGGTATGACATTAACAAATACTCATTCTATACGAAGGCACAAGATGACAAAAGTACGGTCCGGAATAGTGGAGTATCTATTGAGGCAACATCTATGCACTTTTCTAGTGCAAAGGACAAAAACCCCATCATGGCATCAATTAGTTACTTTGGAGTGATTGAGGAGATTTGGGAGGTCGACTATACTAAATTCAAAGTGCCTTTATTTAAATGTAAATGGGTTGATAGCAATACTGGTGTCCAAAGAGACCAAATAGGATTTACTTTGATTGATATAAACAAGATTGGTCATAAGGAAGAACCCTTCATAATGGCATACCAGGCAAAACAAGTGTTTTATGTCACTGATCCATCAAATGATAGGTGGTCAGTTGTCCTCAAAGGAAAAATGATTGATGTCACAAATGAGAATGGAGAAGAATTAGATGATTTTATTAACATTCAAAGTTCACCACGGTTGCCTATTGCTATATCCCAATTGGAAGAGGACTTTGTTCATGCTACTCGCAATGACCATGATGAAGGCATATGGGAAAATATTAATACAATCTAAGTTATGTTTCTATTTATTTATTTTTTTAACATGTAATTGAGGAGACTTTGCATGTGTATTGATATAATTCTATGTTTTTTTCATTACAGGTAAATGGCATCTCCTCCACCATCTCCTCCACCATCTCCTCGGGCATCCTGGAAAGACATTTTCCAAGTAAGAGGAGTCGACAATCTACACGGTTGAAAGGCTTGACCGTTAGACACATATCCGGCCGAAGTTATCTGTTTCGTTGATCCTAGGACTGGCAAGGTGTCAGGTCCCTTCAGCACCCAATTTAGAAGCTACTTGGGTACACTAGCTAGAGAGAAGGTATTTATTCTATTTCAAAGTTAATTTCATTTCAAATATATTGTTGATATTTATGTTGTTTATGTTGTGTAGATATCTATTCTCCATCCTACTTGGGATCATGTGGAGGAAACTGTGAAGAACTTGTTATGGCAAGATCTTCTTGTAAGTATGTGTATTTAGTTGTTTATATTGTTTATACATTATTATCAATTGATTAACTAAAACTTGTTTGCTATCTGTAGGAACACTTTGATTTAGTTAATTCCGAGGATGTGAGGAGGAAGATAATGACAACCATAGCAAAAATGTGGAGACAGTTCAAGTCCACATTGACCACTAAATGGGTGTATGCTGAGGACAAAGTTAGCAAGGGATTAACCCCTTGCCAAAGATATGGCATAGATGAGGACACTTGGAAGAAGTTTGTACATAGTAGGACTCGGTTCGAGTGGGAGGTAATAGCTTATGGCTTAATTGACTTGAATATTTCATAATGAGTTGTGTATCTAATATTGTGTTCAATTATGTTGCAGGAAAGAAGACAAAAAGCAAAAGATATTCGGAGGAAGAATGTCGCCCCCACCTTCCGTCTCGTGGGGGTACGACTTATTGACTCAGAAGATGATGGAGGAGAAGAGTAGACTTCGACGAGTCGGAGTTAGCCTCTTCCGGTTTAAGCGAAGAGCAGATTCCTCCACCATCTCCTCCAAAACGTCACCAGAAGTGGAAGAGGGCGCGCACAAAGCCTTCCGGTGACATGACGTCGCCTGAAGCCCGAGAAATTGCTGCTCGGATTGTAAGTAAAAGAAGTTAATTTAGTTTGAATTAGTTATATGTAACATGTTCATTAATAAAATTAACTTTTATAATGTAGGATGCCTTGGAGGAGCAGAGTGTACACAGGGAACTTTCATCCCTTCGGTCGTCGGGATATCTTGACCATCTGCTATTGGACGACCGGAACATCCGAGTCGTGTTCGAGTCGTTGGCCAAGGTGTGGGTGTCCGACATTATTTTGGACCACCATCACAGGATATCCGCACCTCCACATCCCCGAGCCAAGAAGATATTGCTGCCTTGGAGATAGCTCTCACGCAGAAATTGACACCAGCCATCGGGGCAAAATTGGAGGAAGAGTTGACTCCTGCCATCGCCGCACGACTTGAGGAGACGATCATCGCACGTGTGCGGGAGCAGCTTGCTGCGTATGTCCTCCATGGGTACTTCATTTCCGATGCTCATCCTCCATCGGTGCATTTTCAACCACAAATTGGATTGGTACTTGACTTGTGTTTCTAAAATCTTAGTCCTTATTGGAATTTCATCGTACGTGTAGGTCCAAGAGTTAGCACAAAGGGCAGTTGTGCTGAAGCCACTATCGAGGTCACACCGAGGTGGCATCTATTCATCCCGAATCCACAAAGGATGATCGATATGGCTTGTGGGTTGAGGTAGATGAAGGTCTAAGGCTAGTGGCCCATGGATCAGTTCATGAAGGGGCTTCAACCATCCACAATGTGCCTTTGGATCCTAACTTGGTCAAAGTAGTGGTTGAAAAGGTGGTTGACGCTACGGCTAGTGTCCCTATCCCCACCGAAGAGGTGCGGACGATGGGCCAAGCCCTTCAAACCTTCATTAGTTGGCCCCAACATTTAGTTAGGTCAATCATGGCAAAGGTATGTATATGTATGGTTATAATACATCTAACACATAAATAAATTGATTTATTGTTTATGATTATATTTTATAAAATATGTAGGATGTTCGGCGACCAAAAGACTTGGGTAAAGCTATTGCCACTCCTTCCGCATCTAAGGAGAAGACACCAGTTGTGGAGACTTCTCCAAATCCCATTTTTGATCTCTTGTCTCTTTCCCCACAATTATATATGCAGTCATTCCAAGTTCCATGGGATTGTACATTATTTGGGATGGCTTCTAGCAATATCCCCTCTACATTTCCCACACCGATGCCCTGGAGATTGGGATGGGCAATCAATGTCTAAATATAGCTGTTTTACAATTTTGGACATTGTAAGTTCATATCTTTCATGACTCTTTTCATTTTAGTAAATATATAAGCTATAAGTTCACTTAAATTGGCATATTTTAGGATGATGCACGAAATGATAGTGGAGCAAGGCATTGGTCACGTGTATGGATTCTTCGAGCCTCAATCCATACAAAAGTCCGGGAATAAGCGTGATCAAATTGTCGATTACATCCAGAATTGGATGACTGTCTCTAAAAGAGATATTTACCTTGGAGCATACCATCATTCGTAAGTTATCCCAGCCTCTTCCGGTTTTACACAAGTTTTTTTAATAGATTCTAATCATGTGTATATACGTAAACCACTCGCGACTATTAGTTATTTGTCCAAAGCAGAATCTTGTGTGTTGGTTCCGCTCATTGGGAAGAAAACCGGACATGGAGCTAAAAAATATTGTAAACGAGTAAGTATTTATTATATTATGTCTAAACATCTTGATTATTCTATTTCTAATCCCCTTATTTTCAATATATAGTGCTTTAAAGGTTTGTAGTACATTAGATGGAAAACACACAAGTAAAAGCACAGCTCCAAATTGGAATTTTATGAAAGTAAGTAGCCTTTATATATATTATACTATCTATTAATTTACGTTCAAATTTAATAGTTATTTTTAATATATATACTCATTTTTAGTGTAACAAACAAAATGGAGGCTACGAGTGCGACTACTATGTAATGTATTGGATATGGCTCATCATTTTTGGTTGCATTCGGGATAGTTGGGACGAGGTAAGTTGACATTTGCTATTATATTCAATTCCTTTATTTTTATTGCTTAGGGTTTACCATTCTATTATTGTGAACTTCTTACAGGCATTTAAAGATATAGAACCTTTGCCTATGGATACAATAGACATGGTTAGAAACAAATGGGCGTAAAGGTTTGTGCAAGTAGTTAGGAATAATAGGATTGATTGATAATTTTTGTGTATTATGTACATAATGTGGCTGGACTGAGATTGTAAGTGTATTGTGTAAATATATAGTGATTATGTGAATATGGCTGAGATTGTGTATTGTGTATATATTATGTATTGTGTAAATCTGGTCTGGATCGAGATTTATATAGCAGGTCGTGTATGGTAGCACAAAAACGGACCAAAATTTAAAAAAAAATGGATATTCTACGTCGGTTATTGCATTAACCGACGTTGAAACGTCTTTCGCTTGAGCGAAACGTCGGTCGCGTGAGCGAAACAGACACCCGAGCGCCCCTTTGTTTGAAGGCTTCGTCGCTCAAGCGAGTACACCGGTCGCTTGAGCGATAAAGGACTTTCAACGTCGGTTATCCAATAAGCGACGTAGAATTTACTCATTTCTACGTCGCCTTTGCATTAACCGACGTTGTGACGTCGGTCGCTTGAGCAAAAACTCGGTCGCTTGAGCGAAACAGCAACCGAGGGTCCCTTTGGTTTGAAGGCTTCGTCGCTCAAGCGAGTACACGGGTCGCTTGAGCGACTTCAACGTCGGTTAGTTCAATAACCGACGTAGATGTCTACCACTTTCAACGTCGGGTATGATGAACCGACGTAGAATCCTTTGACATTCAACGACGCCTAATTCAACGACGTCATTGGAACCGACGTTGAAAGCCTTCTACACCCGACGTTGAATGCTCCTTCTGCAGAATGCAATTATGACCGATCAAAATCAGTTATGATCGGTCAGAATTGAGTTATGACCGATCAGAACTCTTTCAATCGATTAAAACACGTTTTAACCGATTAAAACAACTTGGAAAAATTATGTACAGAGTTTTAATCGATTAAAACCTATTTTTATCAGTTAAAATAACTTGAAAAGTTTTACAAGAAAGTTTTGCAGTATTTAAATCGATTGAATCGTGAAACAATTGATTAAATAAACTTAGAAGATTTTTCGTAAAGTGTTTTAAGCTGATATAAGCGTTGTCGTATCAGTTAAAACAAATGCATTAAAGAATCAAGAACGTATTAATGGATTAAAAGGACTTTTAACAAATTGAAACGGCTCTTTTAACAGATTAAACGGATTAATTAATGCAGCGAGTTTTGAAAATATTCTATAAAATCGAGTTGCTTGGAACTTTTTAGACATAAGTTTTCACACATCCTTAAGCAATCAATCAAGCAACTTTAGCACTCTTTTCAAGAAAGATTCGCGGCAGTTTTTGAGAAGTTCTTTAAAAATCTTTCTTGAGGCATATTGCTTTTCTTTAAAGAAGAAACTCACTGCAGAATATCATAAACTGGTTTGAGCTTTCTAGTTTATTCTTTTTCAATTCTTTTACATTCTTTTTGTATTGTTTGGTGCCTGGAATTTGGGCACTAGTTTCTCTGCAGCTGGAATTTGGTTGTAGAGGTTGTCAAGAACTGGAATTTGGTTCTTGGTGAAAGGTTAGGTGTTGGTGCCTGGAATTTGGGCACTTGGTTTCTCTGCAGTTGGAATTTGGTTGTAGAGGTTATCAAGAAGCTGGAATTTGGTTCTTGGTGAGAGGTTGAGTGCGAGAGCTGGAATTTGGTTCTTGTGATAGATTAGGTGTAAAATTGTTGAATCTGTAAAACATTTAATCTAGTGGAACCCAGCTGGAATTTTGTTGGAAGCTGGACGTAGCCACTGGTATTGGGTGAACCGAGTATAAAATACCAGTGATATCTTTCTTAACCTTTCACTCCTTTAAATTCTGTTGCTGCATTATTTTGATTGATTGCTTTGTGATTCAAGAACAAATCTTTAAACTTAATTTTCGATTAGATAATCTGTTATTTGCGAAAAACTTTCAAAGATCAATTCACCCCCCCTCTTTATCTAAAACTACTTTTCTAACAATTGGCATCAGAGCGAGGTGCTTGAAAGTTATTCAAGTTCTTCGATCCATGGCTGGAAACAAATTTTCTGAGGGTGCGTGTATTGATAGACCTCCACTGTTTTGTGGAACAGATTATTGAATCTGTTAGTATAAATGTTTGGAATATCATTGAACAAGAAACTGATATTTTTAATAAAGATTGGTGTAGCCTAAATGACTGTGAAAAGAAATTAATTCAAGATGATTGTATTGCCAAAAATATCATCTTATCGGCAATTAACAGAAACAATTTTTTCAGGATAGCACATTGTCAGACTACTGCACAAATGTGGAAGATTCTTGAAATGACCTATGAAGAAACAACAGAGAAATGCTTAATGGTCAACTCAGATTCACCAAATACCGAGTGTAAGTTCGACTCTATGAATTATAGTTCATTACAAGATGCCTTCTTCGACATACATGCGAGTAGCAAAAAAATTAGAAACTGAAAACAAAAAATTGAAAAGCATGAATAGGTTATTAGAAAACAAGATCACTATTCTTGAAAAGAAAATAGTTGATGAAGGAACCAAGGATGAAAATTTGGAATTAGAGAATAATTCGATTGCATGTGTAATGTTAAAGATTGCAAAAGCTGTCACGAGTTACAAAAACAAGTATCATACTTAGTAAAAACTGCATCTAAACTAGCACAAGGAAAGACTAGTCTTGATATGATACTTAATTCTCATAAATTAGTTATTCACCGTGGTGGCATAGGTTTTACACAGTCTATTGGAAAGAAAACCGGAGCATTTAAAAATTACTTTGCATATAGTAAATCTGTTTCGTCTCC
>OY731406.1:40088478-40170610 GCA_963425845.1 Sphenostylis stenocarpa
TTTCATCTCTAAAAAAGCTGTTTCGAAGAGTCAAAAGATAAGTTGGTTAGCGATAAAACAGGTTTAGAAGAGACTCGATCGATTAGAACGAAGTATGATCGATCAGACCAAGTTATGATCGATCACAATAAAACTATGATCGATCAGAATACATTTCAATCGATTAAAACGTCGATTCAATCGATTGATTTCATTTAAAGCTCCATTTCAATCGATTGATTCGAGTTTTTAATGGATTGAAACAACTTAATGAAAAATGACAGCTCTTCTGTTTCAATCGATTGAAAGTCATTTCAACAGATTGAAATCCTGCAAACACTTAGTTAAAAAAATAGTCTCTCTGTTTCAACAGATTAAAAAATATTTCAACCGATTGATTTTCTAAAAAAAACTCTTAGACTGAAAAAGGTCTTTTTGTTTCAACAGATTTAAAATCATTTCAACAGATTGAAAATGCGAAACTTGATATTGAAAAATTCATTGAGTTATTTTAACTTGTTGATTCCGCGAATCAATCAATTGAATTTTCGACTATGTATGACCATTTATTATGTTAAGTGATTTTAACAGATTGAAAATCCTTTTCAACAGATTGAAAAAAAACTTAGTTTATTCTTTTAATACTTAAACGTAAGTTTTTCATGCAGAAAAATGATTTTTAATGAGATGCACATTTTAAGGTGCTTATCACAAAATATAATGACCTATCAAGAGATTAAGTGCTTAAACTTAAAACCTAATCATCTACACACCCACAACCTAAGTTATATCTATGTCTTCATCAAATCCACCAAGTGCTTCATCACAGACATGATCGTTTTAAGGGTTCCTATCAGCTGGTCCTTCCTATCCAACCCTATCACTTTGGTTGTGACAGAGGCTTGACTTCTATGTTGGGGGCTGGAGCATCAAAAGTGACCCATCTGGCGTCTATTAAATCTTGGACCTTATATTTTAAGGCCCGACAATTCTCTACTGAATGACCGAGAGCGTCTGAGTGGTAAGCGCATTTCTCATTGGGCTCATACCACTCAGGGTAAGGTGGGTCCACCTTTCTTAGCGGGACGTATGCCAGGAGCTTGGCCTCCATCAGTTTGGACAGTAAATTTTCATAAGAAATTGGAATGGGAGAGAAATTTTTCTCTTGCCTCTGGGATTGCCTGGCTGTCTTCAAGGAAGAGGAAAGAGTGCCGAGGTTGATAGCGTTTACGCTCCCTTCTTTCTTCCTGTCCAAAGTTTTCTTGAATGACGCGTTAGAGGAGGAATGTTGCACTATCCTTCCACTCTTTAATCCCTGTTCCACCCTTTTGCCTATGGTGACCACGTCTGCGAAGAGGGTTGACGTATTCCCTATCATTTTGTCGTAATAGGGTCCGGTCAACGAGTTGATGAACATAGACACGGTCTCCTTGTCTGATAGTGGAGGCTCCACTTGGGCTGCCAAGTCCCTCCATCGTTGGGCATACGCTTTAAAGGATTCTTCGCCTCTCTTGCTCAGTGCTTGGAGATCTGACCTATCAGGAGTCAGATCGATGTTGTACTTATAGCGGCGAAGAAAGGCGTCTGCCAGCTACTTCCAGTTCTGAACTTGTCCCTTCTCTAATTGCATGTACCAATTCAGAGCTGAATCGGCCAGGCTCTCCTGAAAGTAGTGTATTAGGAGTTCTTTGTTGTCAGCATGGGGAGCCATCTTGCGGCAGTACATAATGAGATGACTCCTGGGGCAAGTCATTCCCATGTACTTTGGGAAGTCTGGAACCTTGAATTTTGGAGGGAAACGGATATTCTCAACAAGGCACATATCAGCAACCTCCTTCACATCAAAGTTATGCCCCTCTATAGCCCTAAGCCTCTCTTCTAGAGCGGAGATTTGTTGCTTGGAGACTTCAGGGGGCTGGATGAGCACCTCCCTTGCTTCAGAATGCACATGGGCCTCTTCTTCTTCTTTCTCCTCATGGTGAGAGGCGCGGTCACCATGAGTGTCGCCCTTATGGATGCTCTGCTGGCGCATTAACTCCATCAATTGTGCCATTTGTTCTTTCATAACGTTAAGCTCAGCAGTGAGCTTACGGTTTTGCTCTTCTAGTTGCTCCATTGCTTTAGCCTTTTGTGCACGGGTTCGGATCACAGAAAGACCAGCCACTTTCTAGAATGCACATTAGTTAGGGTTTTTATGAATGATTGGTGTGGGATAGATATGCCTCCTAGAATGAGTGTATTTATGCATGCATCAGTTCAAAAGGGCGACCAATGTTCAAAATGGCATAACTTTTGATTGGGATGTCCGATTTGGACGCACAAAGAGAAAAGGGTGAAGATTAAGGCTTCAAATTCCTGAAGGGGATTTGGCCCGATAATTTTCCCAAAAAATGCTTCTAAGACCACTTTTCAAGGGTTTATTAAAATGATACGTATGCAGACCCTCCTTATGCATTTATTTTCTCTTTTGGTTTTTCCGCTTATAAAATGATGCGATATGAATTAGACAACTTTGTCAAAATTCTTTTTATAAATGTTTTGATTTTATTATTATTATTATTTTTTAACCTTTTATCTCTTCTGTCGGACTGCATGGCTACTTAGCTTACAAGGAACCTGAAACCAGGCTAGCTAAGAGGCGGACTGTCCGAGATAAAAGTGGTTTATTGTGAAATATTTTTTTGGGAGATTTTTTTTATATTTTTTTTTTGCTGTTGTATGATTATGCTATGCAACAAATAAATGCAACAAATGAATGCACAAACAGTTCACTCATCCACGAACAGAGTGGCATTTAATTACGAGGTAGGGGTTTCCTGCAGAAAAGTGCATAGGTAAAGGTAGGTTCTAACTGTTCTCACCAAGGCCAGGCCCCCAAGGTGCCCCCATTATAGGTACCCTTCAATTTCCCAGTCTTCGAACCATGCACGGATGTCTGTGTCGATGTTCTTAAACCAAGAAAAAGAGAGTTATCACCTTGAGTGGTGGTTTCCGACAACGACCTGCTGGCACTATGGCACATACCACGGTCGGCCGTACCTACCACCCACTCCCTATGTGTATTCTCTCTTGCCCCCGGGTATAGAGGGACTGTAGTGTGCAAAGGTTGTGTACAATTTTATTTCAGACAATTGCAGAAAATAATCATACAACAATTATTAAAGCCAAACAGTAAAGCATGTTATAAAAGCAAGAAAGGGTAAAAGCGTAATTTCTAGTTTTTATTCCCTGAACTAGTCCATCACTAAATGGGATCAACTCTCTAGCTTCCCCAACGGAGTCGCCATCTATCACCGCCGATAGAAAAGGCGGTCGGAGTGACGCGATGGTTTTTAATTGACTCGCGTTTTCTTTGAAAGAAACGGTCCAACACCTTTAGGTCGTCCGATAACCGGACTAGACCTAAGGGTGAGGTTTTCGAATAGGTTCGAGGAGTCGCCACCAGTGTTTTAACCTTAAACACTGAAAAAGGTTAAAAAAAGAAAAGGCATTGGTTTTATAAAAAACCAACTTTGGCCATTACAACCAGAGTCGGGTAAGGGAGTTAGTTACGTGCGGGGAAGGTGTTAGCACCCCCACAACGCCCCTTTCGGGTTCCCTATGATAGACTAATTTAGGAAATAAATACTTAAAGAAATTACATTTTTACCCCATTATTTGATCTACTTACAAAATTTAAATATCTACATGGCTCTACTATCTAATGCACATAAAGAAAGCGGTAAAGAAAGCAGTAAAAGAGACAAAGAATAGAGAAGAAACCTCCGAAGCAAGCTTTGTATTAACTCTTCTAAAATGTGAGGACGCTTTTTGGCAGTCCCCGCACTCTACAAGTATACTCCTCTCCGCAAAACACTGAAAAAGTCACTCAACCGAGGGCCAGATGCCTCAAAAAGAGACTTCCTTAATCGATTTCAACTTTAACAGAAATTGGAGAGCTCCCTCGAACCCCGGAATAATGCTCGGGGTCACCCTCCAGTGCCAAGAGACTTCCCAGAGAGTGGAGGAGTGGAAAAGGTGTGAAAATTTGGAGGAATGAGGTCCCTTTTTATAGGGATGCGGGCCAGGAAAGGCGGACGACTGTTTGGACAAAGCGGACGACCGTCCAGGGCAAAAAGTGGCCATGGACAGCCGTCTATGTAGTGTGGACGGCCATCCATGGTGACTTTTTGCCATGGACGACTGTCCAAGCTAAGTGGACGGCCGTCCATGACCTTAAAGTGCCATGGACGGCCGTCTACTTGCCATGGACGGCCGTCTGCCTGCTCTGGACGGCCATCCGCCTGTTTTGGACGGCCATCTGCTGTCTCCGACGGTTTGCCCAATTTTTAATGCCTCTAAAAACCTTTCCTATCCTAAATGGAACCTATAACAAGCTGCTAGGGATTCGATAGAGTCTTAACCATCTTCGGAATGAGCGATCTTCGACTTTATTAGGAGTCTGGGCAAGATTTGGGGTCTACATGCTCTACTTGGGAATTTTTATTCGGCCTTTTTCTGTTGTGGCCTCTATTGGGGAATGAAATGTTTTTCTTTTCTTTCTTTTTTTGTTGAACCCTAGGGGATATGGAGATTTTGACTTCATATCTTCTATGGTTGATCTTTGTGTAGTCCTTATTTTCCTTTGGGGAAGTAGCGGAGATTCTAGATGAATGTGCTCGATGACTCATGTGGTGATGAAGTTGAGTCGTGAGGTAATCTTTTTGTTTTGCCTCTGGAGTAGGCAAAGATTCGCTTGGGGTGATCAAACTTTTTCCTGTTAGCTTTTCTATGTTGATGGCTCATTTGGTGGTGATGTTGAGCCGTGGGGTAATTTTTGTTTTGCCTTTGGAGTAGGCAAGGATCCGCTTGGGGATGATCGAGCCTTTCTGTTGGCCTCTTTTGTCGATGTACCTTCTTTTATTGGGGTAGAAGGAGAATGGTTGGAGCTATGGTTTTCTTGAAGCTCTTTATTTCGCCTTCTCTTTCTTGAGGGAATTTTTATTTGGAGACTGGATTCTGGTGCCTCCTGTTTTCAATCACAAGTATGGAGCCTAGCCTCCTTATATGCATGTTTATTATTCTTATTTAAAGAAAATTATTATTTTTTCTTGATTTTGAAAAAGTCATTTTTTGCAACTACTTTGTGTGTGAATGTTCTAGATGCAATCTATTATTTATTTATTTTTGATGCATTTAGAAAGTAACTGGCCTTCTCCCGTTCGCTTCTTATGAATACGCCGATGGGCTCCTCCTTTATGACCATGATGATGGGCTCCTTTTTTATTCATCTTTTAGTTTTAGCCCTATCTTTTGCCTAGACCTCCCTTTACGGGTTTTCGATCTAGCGGGCTGCCTTAATTTTTGCCTAGAATATCTTAAGGGGTTTTTGCCTTATCTTTTTCCCAGACCATTCTTTTGGGGTTTCCGATCTAGCAGGCTACCCTAATTTTTACCTAAGAATATCCTAGCACGCATTTATTCTTTTCTTATATATATATATATATATATATATATATATATATATATATACTTTATGCTTTCCCTTTTTAGATGCATGCTTGATCTTTGATTAAAGGTCTTTGCGCATATTTATGATTTATCAATAAAGAGGCATTTCCATAATATTTGGTCAGGAGAAAGGAAATGAAAGGGAATTTTATTGATAAATGAGCAAACGTTTATTTCTTTTATAGAAGGATTTCAAGGGTATTTAGAAGAATGGGTGGTCAGGGTTGGCTATATTGTATAGGCTTAAACAATCATGTCTATGATATCTGCCCTCCTAGTTCTCCTAATTGCTTCTGTTGAGATGCCTGAGCTCAGAGTGAAGACTATGCAGACTGCTTGCTTCTGGAAGAATGTTACCTTAGCCGCCTTTTTAGTTTTCGACTAAGGTAACCATTGCACTTAGTTTTTTTTTTTTACCTCTACTTTTTGCCTAGGACGTATCCTAGCGAGGGATATAGACCCTATCTTTTGCCCAGAGATGCCCTTTGCAGGTTTTCATTCTTGACGGGTCTTGAGCAATGTCTTCAAGCATAATACTTCTTCACCGCATTGGAGTTGATTGGGTGCTGAAGTTATTTTCCATCCATATCGGTGAGGATAAGAGCTTTTCCCTAGAAGACTCGTTTGACCACAAAGGGTCCTTCATTTGCTACCCATTTTCCAATTTTATTATTTTGGGCCGGAAGCAACTTATTTACCATTAAATCCTTCTTATGGTAAATATGAGGGTTGACCTTTTTTTTGTAAGCCTTTTTATTTTCCGTTAATAGGCTTGCTCACGACATATAATATTCAGCCATTTTTCTTCAATAAAGTTTAACTGGTTATATCGGCTTCAAACCCATTCAGATTTTGTTAATTTTGCTTCCATCATCATGTGCTTTTATCAACATGATTAGTTGTACCGATTTGCCATCTCGGATCTTTGCTATAATCGAAGAGTAATCATTTTGGATATAGAGCAACTGCCATGTCAATGCCCCTCTTCCTTTCCTTAGATTTCAATCCTCCTATTGATCACTATATTTCCACATTCCCTAGTTAATTACTTGAATGCTTTATTGTGAATGGTCAAGAGAAGAGAAAGAAAGGGATTTATTACAAAGGCTTGTGTGTTTAGTGGGATTTTTTTTTTGAAATAATAGTTTTTGTAAGAATGGCTAGCCAGGGTTGGTCAGTGTTTAGGTTAGTTCAAAAAAACATTTTGTTTTTATGAGGTGGCATCTTCAAATGAATACTCTGGCGCCTATTTGTGACTAATTAACTTTCCTAGTCCACCCTTTTGGGTTTTTAGCCTAGGATATTGTGTTATGTCCTAACTTTTGTCTAGGTTCCCCTTTTCCATATTTGGGATACCTAGCAGACTTTATTTTGTTTATAGCGCTTTGATTATTTTAACGCATTTTAAAACGTTTATCTAAACATGGTTATTTAATGGGGTATAGACATAATTAGCGAGAAGAGAAGCAGATAGTAAGAATAACATTCTTTTGTAATTCAAAGGGAAATGTGTGCCCTAAAGATGCTCGGGGGTTGGGCACATCCCGAGGAGTGATTTCTAATAGTCATTGGGTTTACATCCCTTAGAATCGAAAGAAGGACATCTAATGATTAACACTACCCTTGATGCTAATATCCCTCCTTTTCGGAAAATCGTCTTTGAGGTGTGGAGGGGAGACTTCTCTTTTCTTTGTACGACTTGATCTTTTGTAGGGTCGTACTTTAAAGGATTATCCTTAAAATCTGGTGGCTCTCTTATTCCTTTGAGCATCCTTTCCAAGCCCTTGTCCTGGGTTGTATCCATATCTCTTCATTATATTGGCCACTTTCATATTACTAGGAAGTCTTTTCATATTTTCAAATGTCCTCTTCAGCCGCATCCATTCAAGGTATGGTGGACGGGTCGCTGATTCGAATGTAGTCTTTAGCTTGAACCATGATCAACTTGTCACCTACCAAGAATTTGATTTTTCGGTGGAGCATTGAAGAAACCGCCATAGTACCGTGAATCCAAGGTCTACTTAATCTTCCCCTTGGATTCTTTTTTCCTTTTCCTCTTCGGTTTCTTTATTTTTCCTTTGCTTTTAGGAGCATTATCTTGTAGCTCCTTGGGGAATAAATTCTTTCGCTTCTCGTCCTGCCCCCAATGTCGGCTATATTGGAGATATCTTCATTGACGGACAATTCTTTTGTGCATATCCACAGTACTGCTTTATCCGATGTATAAGGAAAAGGACGAGGCATGAATAAGCGCAAAGGTGTTATTGCCCCTTCCCTGACAATATCAATTTGGTTACTGATATTTACTTCTTTCTTATTATCTCTTTGTCCCAAATCGATGGCCTAAGTTTTTTCCTGATGGGGCTGTATCAATTGAGCTTATTTTTTCAACAGTCTTTGCATGTCCGGGGAAATGGTCCCCTCCTCACTGTCTGACTCAATCCATTCGCCTTCGACTTTCAGATCCCGCAGAGAGTTTTCAATCACAGACATGACTGTTTATATGGTCCTTATTTGGGTTTAGATTTTATTTAATTATTTTGGAATGAGAGAGAAAAGAATGAGAAGAATATGAATATTATGAAAAATGCCTCATTGTATAGATGAAAAGAGAAATATATACAGAGCCCCTTTAATCAAAAGATCTCGCGACCATGGGCAAAGACCGCGAGAGATGCATCGGAAGCTTTTTATTATTTTTATTATTATTATTTTTTAACCAAAAGATGAAAAATGGGGAGCCCTAGTTAGCTGGCCTTCTCTACCCAGGCTCACTATTCTGGTTGTGACAGAGGCGTGTCGTCCACCTAAGGGTTGGGAGCATTGAAAGTAATCCACCCGACATTCAACAATTCTTGAACCTTATATTTTAAGGCCATGCAATTCTCCACAGAATGCGCAGTAGCGCCTGAATGGTAATCGCAGTTCTCATTAGGTTTGACCATTCTGGGTAAGGTGGATCCATCTTCTTTGGAGGGACATATGCTAGGAAATTGTCCTTTATCAATTCTGGCAGCAGACTTCCATAGGAGGTTGGAATGGGAGTGAATTTCTTCTTTTGTCTACGTGACTGCCTAGATGGTTGTAAAGAGGAAGAAGGGGTAGTGAGGTTGATGGCATTTACGCTCCCCTCTTTCTTCTTGCCAAAGGACTTCTTGAATGATGCGTGGGATTTCTTAAACTTGGGAGGGAATCGAGTATTTTCGACAAGGCGTACATCGGTTACCTCCTTTACATCAGAGTTGTATCCCTCTAATGCCCTTAATTTCTCTTCTAGGGCAAAAATTCGTTGCTCAGAGACCGTATTGTGGAAGCATTGCTGATACATTAGCTCCGTCAACTGTGCTATTTGTTCCTTTATGGCATTAAGCTCAACGGTGAACATACGGTTCTGCTCCTCTAATTGCTCCATCTTCTTGCCTTTTTGAGCGTGAGTGAGAACAGGTAGAAGACCAGCCACTTTCTAAATGATTTAAAGATTTTTATTATTGTTTTTTTTTTATTATGAATGATCAGTGTGGGATAGATATGCCTTAGACCATAGCTTTGGTGTTTTCCTAAAAGCTTATGCTTTAGGGAGTACCACCCACCTTGGTGTGATGGTTCCCTTTTTTCAAAAGGTTACCATCATACCTTAGTGCACTTATCTCTTCTAGGAAGGTTATAAACGCACTTGGGTCTCTTTCGCTATTATCTAAGGATATCTAATGCATCCTAGAATGAATGTGTTTTATGCATGCACTACAAAAATACTTTTTATGACGGCAGATATTGAAAGTGGGATAACTTTTGACTGGGATGTCGTATTTGGACGCACAACATATCAAAACGAAGAGAAAAAGGTGAAGAACCAGGTTACAAATCCCAAAGGGGATTTGGCCCAGTAATTTTCCCAAAAAACACTCCTAACACCCATTTTTTGAGAGATTTATTAAAATGATGTGTATGCATGCTGCATTTATTTTCTCTCTTGGTTTTTTCTTATGAAATGATGTTGTATGAATGATACGACTTTGCCAAGAATCTTTTTATTGTAAGAGATATTTTTATTGCTTTAAATTGTTTTTATATTTTTTTTAACCCTTTATTTCTTCTGTTGGTCAACGTGGCTACTTAGCTTACAAAGAACCTGAAACCAGACTAGCTTAAATGAAGACTGTCCGAGATAAAGTTGGTTTATTCTTATCATTTTTATGGTTTTTTAGAATTTTTTTTTTGTCTGTTGTATGATTACCCTATGCCAATGCATCAATACAAATGCAGCAAACAAATGCACACACAATTCACTCATCCACGAGCACAGCCACGCTTATTTAATCATGAGGTAGGGTTTTCCTGCAGAAACGTGCTTGGTTAAGGCGGTTCTAAACTGTTCTCACCAAGGCCAAAGGTCCCCAAGGTACCCCCATTATAGGGCCTCTCAATCTCTCAGTCTTTGGATCATGCACGGAACTTCGTGTCGACATCCTTGGACCAAAAGAAGAGAGTTATCACCTTGAGTTGGTGGTTTTCCGACAACGGTTGTAGCCCCGTGTGCCAACAAGCTGGTCGTATCTGCCACCCACTCCCTATAGGTATTCACTTTTGCCCCCGGGTATAGAGGGACTGTTGTGTGCAAGGGTTTTTGTGTACAGTTTATATTTCAGACAATTTGCAGAAAATAATCATACAACAGTTATTAAAGCCATACAATAAAACATACAATGGAGGGTAAAGGCATAATTTCAAATCTTTACTTGGTTTGAATTTATCCGTCACTAAATGGGATCAACTCTCTAGCTTCCCCAGCGGAGTCGCCATCTGTCGTCGCCATTCGTTTCGACGTCTAGGGACATCTCGAACGTTTATGCGAGCGGTCGCGAAAAGATGGTTTAGACTCACGTTTATTTAAAAATGTGTTCATTGCTCCCGAGGTGCTCAACAACTGAACTATCCTCTAATAAAAGCAAGGTTTTCGTAAAAGGGTTCTTATGGAGTCGCCACCAATGTTTTGACCATAAACATTGGAAAAGGATAAAAAGGCGTTGATTTTAAGAAAAACCAAACTTGACCATTATAACCAGAGTTAGGTAAGGGAGTTAGTTATGCGTGGGGAAGGTGTTAGCACCACCACGACGCCCCTTCCGGGTTCCCTATGACAGATTAATTCATAAAGTAAAGATTAAGAGAAATTACGCTATTACCCTATTTTATTATACAATATTAAAAAATGGCTATCTACATGATTCTATTTTCTATTGCATACATAAAGCAGTAAATAAAGCAATAAAAGAGAAGAGAAGTGAAAAGAACCTCCATAGCAAGCTTTTTATTACAATTCTTCAATTGTGAGGATGCGTTTTGGCAATCCCCCGCACTACAAAGACTCTCCTCCCCGAATACAGGACCGACACTACAAAAATTCTAAGAAGAATCGAATGTCGGAAGAAACTTCCTTAACAGATTGTTACCTTATAGGCAATCAGAGAGATCATTCGAAAGACGGAGAGAAGAGAGGAGTAAGGCGTGTCTAAAAACGTCAAAATGAGCTCCTATTTATAGTTTTTTCAGCTTGGCAGCTCGGGACGGCCGTCCCAAGTGTTTTTTTTGAGTGAGACACGCGTCTCACATCTGGGACGGGCGTCTGGCCTGTCTGGGACGGCTGTCCTGGCTTCTGGGACGGCTGTCTCGAATGTTTTGGCCAAATTTTGTGTTCTGGGACTCCCGGGAAGTTTTCCTTTCTTCAGACGGAAGCCGGTTGATGCCGATAGACGTCCACTGAAGCTTCATCTTTAGAGAGAAAGTCTTCTGGTCTTTATTGAGAGGCCGGGAAAAATTAGGTGTCTACAATGATCAAAGCCAGGGTTTTGTTAAAAGCAAACCAGTATGCCCTTTCAGCTAAAGAGGACAGGTGGCCTTCTAACATTGTGACTTTCCAACCCTGGACATTCCCTTTTACTATCAGGGTAGTCTACCGAGATGACAATCGGATGATGGCAGCAACTTGGGATACAAGAGTATATGCCTCATGGCAAATATGGACTCTGACTGACTTGGGTCATCTTAACATAATCTCATACTCCTCCAATGTGGGCACCATATCAAATTGTGAAAATTTGAAACAGTGTAGATTGGAGTTCCAAAAATGAACCAGAATCCTGACAAAAATGGGGTCAACACAGATCTTCAATAAGTCGAGAATCCGTCCATAGGATTTTTCAAATTTGGAACGGACCTCTGGTGGCATCAACATGCATAGTTGTTTTATCTTCTCCACATGGTATCGGGGAATATCCACTTTGTTCAACTGTCTACTAGTCCCCTCCATTTTATAAAAACAAAAATGCATGCTATGAATATGATGCTTAATGCAGGCATGCATGCAAGTGTTTATTTTCCTAAACATTATCATGTTTTATTTTCTACATGATGGATGATAGTGTTTGGTTTTTTGTATTTTTTTCAAAGAAAGATAAACTATCTATATGGATGTTTATGAGTTTAATGCTTACGAACAAGGCCCATTTTTGGATTATTCGGTTTTTATTTGGTTTATTTGACTTTTATAACCTTTTATCTCTTCTGTCGGACTGCGTGGCTACTTAGCTTACAAACAACCTAAAACCAGGCTAGCTAAAAGGCAGACTGTCCGAGATAAAAATGGTTTATTGCGAAAGAATATTTTTAGCGTCCCTTATATCTTTTGTCGGATTGCGTGGCTACTTAGCTTACAAAGAACCTGTAACCAGGCTAGCTAAAAGGCAAACTGTCCGAGATAAGGGTGTTTATTGTGAAAAGATTTTTTTGAGGTTTTTCTATTTTTATCTGTTGTATATTTATGCTATGCAACAATCAAATGCAACAATCAAATGCAACAAACAAATGCACACACAATTCACTCATCCACGAACAAGTAGGATGACATTTTTAATTATGAGGTATGGTTTTCCTGCAGAAGAGTGCATATTCAGGGTAGTTCTAAATTTCCTCACCAAGGCCAGGCCCCCAAGGTGCCCCCATTATAGGGTCCCCACTCTCTAGCCTTTCGACCATGCATGGCACTAAGGCCTTAGTCAGTCTTTGTGCCAAAAGAGGAAGGTTATCACCTTGAGTGGTGGTTTCCGACCATAACGATGGGCTCATGGACCTCACTACGACAAATCGTACTTGCCACCAACTCCCTATAGATTTCCCACTTGCCCCCGGGTATAGGGGGAACTGTTGTGTGCAAGGGTTTGTGTACAGTTTATATTTCAAACAATTGCATAAAATAAACAAACAACAGTTATTAAAGCCAAGCAAATAAAGCATGTTATAAAACAAGGTAGGGTAAAAGTGAAATTTTTAAGTCTTTTATTTATCAAACTAGTTCATCACTAAATTGGATCAACTCTCTAGCTTCCCTAGTGGAGTCGCCATGTGTCACCGCCGTCAAAAGAGGCGGTCAGAGCGACGCGATGGTTTTGCTTCGACTCGCGTTTGTTTAAAGATATGGTTCAATGCCTTTAGGTTGTCCGATAACCAGGTTGGACCTAAAGGTGAGGTTTTCGGAAAAGGGTTCTGGAGTCGCCACCAATGTTTTATCCAGAAACATTGGAATAGGGAGAGAAAAAAAGCATTGGTTTAGAAAAACCAACTTTGGCCATTATAACCAGAGTTGGGTAAGGGAGTTATTTACGTGTAGGAAAGGTATTAGCTTCCCTACGACACCCCTTTTGGATTCCCTATGATGGACCGCTTATTTTATAAATAAGGAACTCTAAAATTACACTTTTACCCTTATTTATTCATTTGTGGAATTTAAATAGTTGACTACATGGCCCTAACAGCTAATGCACAGATAGATGTAATAAGAAAGCGGTAAAATAAGATAGGAAATGTAGGAACCTTCAAAGCAAGCTTTGTATTAATGTTCTTGGAAAAGAAATGTGCTTTTTGGCAACCTCCACGCTCTACAGTGCTGATCGCTCTTTCTCGCAACACTATAGGACGCTTACTAAGAACACTAAGAAACTCCGGAAATGCTTCGGAGGGATCCTAGGAAAATAATTTGAAAAAAGTGCAGAAGAGAAAGTTGCTATGTGTTGTGAAAAGGGTGAGGACACCCCCCCCCCTTTTATAGAAATTCATGCCTGTTAGGTCGGGACGGCGTCTCGCCAAACGGGACGGTGATCTTGCCTTCGGCAAGTGGCGAGACGGTCGTCTCGCCAAATGAGACGACGGTCTCGTCATTGGCAAATGGCGAGACGACAGTCTTGCCAAATGAGACGACGGTCTTGCCAGTGGCAAGTGGCGAGACGCCAGTCTCGCCAAACGAGATGCGGTCTCGGTTCTTTAGGTGAAATTTCTTACTTTTCTTATACAAAAATCCTTCCTATTCTAATATGGGGCCTATTGATTTATCCTAGGGACCTTTTAGGCCTTGCCCATCTTTTAATCGGAAGTCTTCTGCTCTTTATTTTGAGGTCGGGCAAGATTTGGGGTCTACAGGCGTGTTCATCATCCATGACTCGATATAAACCAACAAAGTCTGGGTCATATTGTTGTTGTTGAGATTCTGGAGGTGCAGGGATCTCTTGAGATGTATCCATGTCATGGATATCAAGTGAAATTGAGAGCAGAGGATGTAAGACGAATCTGGATCCCATTTTAATGAGGATGTTCATATGGGCGAGCATCGCCCCATCAATTGGTTCCGGTTGGAGGGTAGCCGGAGTGTCTTCTCCATCAGGGCATCCCCAATATTCTGCTAGAGGAGTGATGAGAGGAGCCACCATGATGGCTCTTGCTGGACCGCGAGTCCCATAGTCCTTCAGGGCTTTTAGAAAGACGTAGCCAGGGTTGCATCGGTACCCCTGATGCATGCAGTAGACAATGAAAAGGTCAGCCATGGTCACCTTTCCTTGACTCTCCTTCCTGTTGTGAAGAGTTCCCGCCAACAGCTTGTGGCAGATGCAGAGTGGAGGGAGGAAAGTCGCACCCTTCAGGTGAGTTGGTAGGTGCTGCGATCCCATGATGGCTTCCCACATATTGCTGATGGTGAGACTGGTGGGTTTCTCACAGTATGCAGACATATACTCTGGTGTCTGTATGCTCGCATGCTGGCAAAAACCCATTATAATATTGAATTCATCCAACGTGGTAGTTCGGTATGCCCCATTCATCCAGTAGGAGACAACTTGAGTAGGGGGCACTCCGGAGATCATTGATGGCATATCCACCATGGTGATGGAAGCTAAGAATTCTAAAGTGGCGGTGTGATGAATCCTGGAGGATGGCTCGCGGAGCAGAAAATCCCAACATATGCCTTGGATATATCTTCTAACATCTTGATCCTAACCAAAGTTGGTTAGAATTTCAAAATCCAGGCAAAGCATGGGGTGCCATGAATGTTGTTGGATGTTGGCAAGTTGATGTGGTTCTGCCAGCTGGGTGTTGATAATAGGAGCTTCTCTAGTAGAGGCCTGGGAGCGTTTCCTCCTTGATGAAGACTCTCCATGCTCCATTTTTTTGCCTAACTTACTCAGAGATGCTAGAAATGTATAGATAGGGGAGAAAACCAAGGTAGAATGCTTGGAATGTGATGCAAATGCAAGAACCTGCGCCCCTTATTTATAGGAGAAGTCTGGAAGGTCGGGACAGCCGTCTGGGATTCGAGACGGTTGTCTCAACCTAACGGCTACACTGGGACGACCGTCTGAGTGTTGGGACTGAAAGTGATGAAGTTCTTATTGAATTACTTTGGCAAAGATCTTGTTGATTTGATGAAGTAAAAAATGAAGTCAAAGGTCACTTAGATAAAAGGGTAGTGGGATTAGTGAGTTTGCATCTCTGCTTAGGTATAATCATTTTTATCTCTCTACTGCATGAGGTTTCTTCATTTAAAAGATTTCGCAAATGCCTCTAAAAAATGTTTAAACGGTTAAAAACAAAGTATTTTGATAAAATGTTTTTTAATTAGCTATTTTAACTAATAGCATATAAGCTTTATCAACTAAAATGTTCTTAACACTTTTGTAACAGGTTTTTAACTGATATGTTTTCGAAATAATCAATTGTTTTTATTAAAAGGATTTTTGAAAACCTTCTGCTAGTATTTTAACTGATATAGAATTGATATAATCGATTAAAATGACTTAGAATTTTTTGAAAAGTGTTCTGGCAGAATTTTAATCGATCCAAACTCGAAATAATCGATTAAAACAACTTAGAGTGTTTTGAAAGTTGTTCTGTCAATATTTTAATCGATACAAATGCGAAATAATCGATTAAAACAACTAAGGGTTTTTCTAGAACATTTTAATCGATTAAAACATGCTTGTTATCAGTTAAAATAACTTATAAAGTTTTATGAAATCTTTTGGCAGAATTATAATCGATTAAAATGCGTTTCAATCGATTAAAATAACTAAGTGAACTTTTTTCAAAGTGTTTTAATCGATTAAAACAGATTGTTATCAGTTAAAATCACTTAGAAAAGTTTATAAGAATATTTTGCAGTATTTCAATCGATTGAAAGATGAATCAATCGATTAAAACAATTTAGAAGATTTTTTACAAAGAGTTTTAATTGATATAAACGTTGTCGTATCAGTTAAAACACATCTGGAAAATAATCAAGAACATTTTAACAGATTAAAAGAAGTTTTAACAGATTAAAACAAGACTTTTAACAGATTAAAAGATTATTTTAACAGATTAAATAAACCAGCAATTTTGAAAATCATCTATATAAACAGAGTTGCTTGAACTTTTTAAAACACATCTTTTAGCAATCAATCAAGCAATCATAAGTACTACTTTCAAGAGAGAATCGCGCTAGTTTTTGTGAAGTTCATTGAAGTTCTTTCTTGAGCCAAAATTGCATTCTTTTGGAGAAGAAACACATACTGCAGAACTGCATAAATCTGGTTTGAGCGTTCTATGTTTCTTCTATTTGTTTCTTTACTTTCTTTACTGTATTGTGGGTGCCTGAAATTGTGGGTACTAGTTTCTGTTGCTGGAATTTGGCTGCAGGGTTGGTCAAGAACTGGAATTTGGTTCTTGGTGAAGGTTTAGGTGCAGGAACTGGAATTTTGGTTCTTGTGGTAGATTGAGTGTGAGATTAAAGTTGTAATCTGTAAAACGTTCAATCTAGTGGAACCCAGCTGGAATTTGGCTGGAAATTGGACGTAGCCCTGGCATTGGGTGAACCAGTATAAATCTTGGTTGTATCTTTCTAAACCTTTCTCTTTTCATTCTGTCACTGCTTTTATTTTGATTGCTTGCTGTGTGTGATTCAAGAATTGGTCAGAAATCTTAAGCTTTGAAATAGATAATCTGTAAATTGCGAAAATCTTTCAAAAATCAATTCACCCCCCCCCTCTTGATCTCAGCCTACATTTCTAACAATTGGTATCAAGAGTAAGGTTCTTGAGAATTATTCAAGTCTTTCGATCCAAATGGCTGGAATATATTTTCGAAGGGTGCTTGTATTGATAGACCTCCACTGTTGTGTGGTACATATTACTCTTTTTGGAAGATTAGGATGAAGATCTTTATTGAATCTGTTGGTATAAATGTTTGGAATATCATTGAACAAGGAACTTATGTTTCTAACAAAGATTGGTCTAGCCTAAATGATTGTGAAAAGAAATTAATCCAAGATGATTGTATTGCTAAAAATATCATCATATCTGCACTTAACAGAAATGATTTTTTCAGGATAGCACATTGTCAAACTGCTGCACAAATGTGGAAAACCCTTGAAAAGACCTATGAAGAAACAACAGAGATATGCTTAATGGTCAATTCGGATTCTCCAATAACCAGTGTAAGTTTTTACTCAACAACTACTATGAATTATAGTTCATTACAAGATGCTTTTTATGAAATGCATACAATAGCTAAGAGATTAGAAATTGAAAACAAAAGATTAAAAAGCATGAATAGTTCATTAGAAAACAAGATCACTCTTCTTGAAAAGAAAATAGTTGATGAAGAAAGCAAGAATGAAAATTTGGAAATAGGTAATAACTCTGATTGCATGTGTAATGTTAAAGATTGTAAAAATTGTCCTAAGTTACAAGAGAAATTAACATATTTAATAAAAACTGCATCTAAACTTGCACATGGAAAAACTAGTCTTGATATGATACTTGATTCTCAAAAATTGGTTATTGATCGTGGTGGTATAGGTTTTACACCTCCTATTGGAAAGAAAACTAGAGCATTTAAAAACTATTTTGCATATAGTAAATCTGTGTCGTCTCCATTTATTAAATGTTTTTACTGCATGAAAAAAGGTCATTCTGTGAAATATTGTAGAATTAAGAAATATGCTATTCCTAAAGGTAGAATGAAGTGGATACCCAAAAATTCATTTCAAATAACATGATTGGACCCAGTAATTAAAAAGGGGTACCAGAAATATGCCAAATCTGTTTTGCAGGAACAAAATCTGGAAGTCCTTGGGTATCAAATCAGCAAATTCTGTTTCTGGATTCATGGAATGAGTATTTTAATTGATATAAAACTATTTTAATCGGTTAAAATCACTTACAGAGAATACCAGAAAAGTTGTCCATACAATTTTAATCGAGTGAAATACGAATTAATCGATTAAAATGTTCTCTGGAATCTAGTCTAGCTGTTTTAATCGATTAAAATGGATTTATATCAGTTAAAATCATTAAAAGGATAAATTTAACCGATTATTCCTCGTTTAAATCGATTATTATTCTGATATATTTTCTCCAGAACTTGATTAATCGATTAAATATCAAATTAATCGATTAAAATTTTACTTCCAATGCAGAATTAATTGTGTATTTCAATTTTGTATCATTTTGTACTGCAACTATACTAATTTCTCTTTCAGGCAAAACAAACTGAAAATATTGAAGAAACTGAAGAGCAGTTGCCTAAAGAATGGAAGACTCCAAGAAATCTTTCAATAGACAACATCATTGGTGAAATAAATCAGGGAGTTTCCACTAGAAGATCTTTAAATAAATTTTGCAATCACATGGCATTCGTATCACAAATTGAACCAAAAACCATATCTGATGCATTAAAGGATAATAACTGGATTAATGCTATGCATGATGAATTAAATCAATTTACAAGAAATGAAGTATGGGATTTAATTCCAAAACCAGATAATGCAAATATTGTAGGAACAAAATGGGTTTTTAGGAATAAAATGGATGAAAATGGAATAATTACTAGAAACAAGGCCAGATTAGTTGCTAAGGGGTATAATCAGCAAGAAGGAATTGATTTTGATGAAACATATGCTCCTGTTGCTAGATTAGAGGCTGTTAGACTTTTACTTGCTTATGCTTCAATGAAAAGTTTCAGGTTATTTCAAATGGATGTCAAAAGTGCTTTCTTAAATGGTTATTTCAATGAAGAAGTTTTTGTTACACAACCACCTGGTTTTGAAGATCATATTCATCCAGAATATGTTTATAGATTAAAGAAAGCTTTGTATGGTCTCAAACAAGCCCCAAGACAATGGTATGAAAGGTTAAGTAATTTTCTCATTTTAAAGGGCTATCAAAGAGGTTTGGTTGATAAAACTTTATTCTTAAAAAAATTGAATAATTATGTAATTCTAGTTCAAGTATACATTGATGACATCATATTTGGAGCCACTAATGAGTCTTTATGTAAAGATTTTATCAAAGATATGCAGGGAGAATTGGAGATGTCTATGATGGGGAAACTCAACTACTTTCTTGGATTACAAGTTAAACAACTTCAAGAAGGAAGTTTTCTTCATCAATCTAAATACTACACAAAACATTTAAAGAAATTTGAGATGGAACATTGCAAAGAAGCATCAACACCAATGTCCACAAATTGCTATCTTGATTCTGATGAAAAAGGAAAACCTGTTGATGAAACTAAATATAGAGGGATTATTGGTTCTTTACTATATCTAACAGCAAGTAGACAAGACATTATGTTTAGTGTTTGTATGTGTGTCAGGTTTCAATCTGCACCAAAAGAATCCCATCTTACTGCTGCAAAAAGAATCCTCAAATATCTCAAAGGAACTTTAAATGTTGGGTTATGGTATCCTGGTGAGTCCAAACTAAATTTAATTGGATACTCTGACTCAGATTTTGCAGGTTGTAAGCTTGACAGGAAAAGTACTAGTGGCACCTGTCATCTTCTTGGAAGCAGTCTAATCTCATGGCATAGTAAAAAAACAATCTTGTGTTGCCCTTTCTACAGCTGAAGCTGCTTACATTGCAGCTGGAAGTTGTTGTGCTCAATCTCTTTGGATCAAACAACAACTTGAAGATTATGGTTTAATTCTCAGAAAAATTCCTCTCTTATGTGATAATACTAGTGCCATTATGTTAACTAAAAACCCAATTCAACATTCTAGGACAAAACATATAGAAATTAGACATCATTTCATTAGAGATCATGTTTTGAAAGGTGATTGTGAAATTTTCTTTATAGAAACTGAAAAACAACTAGCAGATATTTTTACAAAACCTCTTGCTCGTGATCGTTTTTACAAAATTATCACTGAATTAGGCATTTTAGATGCATCAAACATTACTTAGTTTTCAAAACTGGTTGTTTTAATCGATAAAAACAAGCTTTAAATCGATTAAAAGCACTTATACAACATTTTTCTTATTGTTTTAATCGATTAAATGCCGATTTAATCGATTAAATCAACTTATGTTTTAAACTTTCGAATTTCATCACTGTTTTAATCGATTAAAACATTATTTTAATCGATTAAAACCATTAACAAGAACTTTTTAATTGATTTTGTCCTGTTTTTAATCGATTATTACTCTGAAAAGAAAAATCAAAGGCCTTAGTTAATGGTTGTTCTTGTAACATGCTACTAAAGCATGGTTCCATTATCTTTACACGTGTTAATTGTATTCATTACAAACGTGTTAATGAAGATAAATTTGAATCAACTTTGATTGGTCTTTACATGAGTAAGGTATCTTGTGCAAATTTTTTTTACTATTTTCAAAATCTAAGATTTGATACATACCATGCATAATTTTTTTTTTGTGTGTTTCTCTGTTCCCTATTTTTGAAGAAGTCAAAAGGGGGAGAAATAATTGCTGCTTTTATAATTGATTTTCCTTATTTAGGGGGAGAAATGGGTAAATGATTAGTATTTTGATTACTCACTAATCTATATATTCAAGTGACTTCTTCTGCAGAGTTATTATTCAAAGAGGTGTTTGTCTTCATCAAATAGGGGGAGACTGAAAGTTATGAAGATCTTATTGAATTACTTTGGCAAAGATCTTGTTGATTTGATGAATTCAAAAATGAAGTCAAAGGTCACTTAGATAAAAGGGTAGTGGGATTAGTGAGTCTGCATCTCTGCTTAGGTATAATCATTTTTATCTCTCTGCTGCATGAGGTTTCTTCATTTAAAAGATTTTGCAAATGCCTCTAAAAAATGTTTAAACGGTTAAAAACAAAGTATTTTGATAAAAGGTTTTTTAATTAGCTATTTTAACTAATAACATATAAGCTTTATCAACTAAAATGTTCTTAACACTTTTGTAACTGGTTTTTAACTGATATGTTTTCGAAATAATCGATTGTTTTCATTAGAAGGAGTTTTGAAAACCTTCTGCTAGTATTTTAACCGATATAGAATTGATATAATCGATTAAAATGACTTAGAATTTTTTGAAAAGTGTTACGCAGAATTTTAATCGATACAAACTCGAAATAATCGATTAAAACAACTTAGAGTGTTTTGAAAGTTGTTCTTTCAGTATTTTAATCAATACAAATGCGAAATAATCGATTAAAACAACTAAGAGTTTTTTTCAGAACATTTTAATCGATTAAAACATGCTTGCTATCAGTTAAAATAACTTAGAAAGTTTTATGAAATATTTTGGCAGAATTATAATCGATTAAAATGCGTTTCAATCGATTAAAATAACTAAGTGAACTTTTTTCAAAGTCTTTTAATCGATTAAAATAGATTGTTATCAGTTAAAATCACTTAGAAAAGTTTAAAAGAATATTTTGCAGTATTTCAATTGATTGAAAGACGAATCAATCGATTAAAACAATTTAGAAGATTTTTTACAAAGAGTTTTAATTGATATAAACATTGTCATATCAGTTAAAACACATTTGGAAAATAATCAAGAACATTTTAACAGATTAAAAGAAGTTTTAACAGATTAAAACAAGACTTTTAACAAATTAAAAGATTATTTTAACAGATTAAATAAACCAGCAGTTTTGAAAATCTTCTATATAAACAGAGTTGCTTGAACTTTTTAAAACACATCTTTTAGCAATCAATCAAGCAATCATAAGTACTACTTTCAAGAGAGAATCGCGCTATTTTTTGTGAAGTTCATTGAAGTTCTTTCTTGAGACAAAATTGCTTTCTTTTGGAGAAGAAACACATACTGCAGAACTGCATAAATCTGGTTTGAGCGTTCTAAGTTTCTTCTATTTGTTTCTTTACTTTCTTTACTGTATTGTGGATGCCTGGAATTGTGGGCACTGGTTTCTGTAGCTGGAATTTGGCTGCAGGGTTGGTCAAGAGCTGGAATTTGGTTCTTGGTGAAGGTTTAGGTGCAGGAACTGGAATTGTGGTTCTTGTGGTAGATTGAGTGTGAGATTAAAGTTGTAATCTGTAAAACGTTCAATCTAGTGGAACCCAGCTGGAATTTGGCTGGAAACTGGACCTAGCCCTGGGATTGGGTGAACTAGTATAAATCTCGGTTGTATCTTTCTAAACCTTTCTCTTTTAATTCTGTCACTGCTTTTATTTTGATTGTTTGTTGTGTGTGATTCAAGAACTGGTCAGAAATCTTAATCTTTGAAATAGATAATCTGTAAATTGCGAAAATCTTTCAAAGATCAATTCACCCCCCCTCTTGATCTCATCCTACATTTCTAACAGGGACGGCCGTCTCAGTCAAATTTTTGTCATGAGACGTGCGTCTCAAATGTGAAACGTGCATCCCATTTGAAATTTTTCATTGGGACGGTCGTCTCGACCTCTGGGATGGCTGTCTCGAGTTTTTTGGTGTGTTTTTTTTTGCAAGAAGAAGATAGGTCTCTATTCCTTAATGTCAAATGCATGCAATGATTTATGATATGCATTTTACAAACTATTTACTTTTAGTTAATATTTCGAAAGAATTAACTGATGTGCTTTGGCTTCTGATACGCTTTCGTTGTCGTTGTAGACCCTAAATCTTGTCCGACCTCAAAATAAAGAGCTGAAGACTTCCGTTCGAAGATGGGCAAGGCCTAAAAGGTCCCTAGGATTGATCAATAGGCCCCATATTAGAATAGGAAGGATTTTTGTACCCAAAAAATAAGAAATTTCACCCAAAGGGTTGAGACCACCGTCTCGTCGTTGGCTAAGGGCGACACCGTTGTCTTGCCACTCGCCAAGGGTGAGACCGCCTTCTCGTTTGGTGAGATGGTGGTCCCAACCTGACAGGTGTGAATTCCTATAAAAGGGGAACCTTCTCACTGTTTTCACACAATTCTACAACTTTCCCTACTGCATAATTCTCAAAATACTCTCCTAGGACCCCTCTGAAGCATTTCCATAGTTCTTAGAAAGCATTCTAAAGTGCTGCAAGAAGAGAGCGAACATCATTGTAGAGCGCGGGATTTGCCAAAAAGCACCCTTTTCAAGAACATATTATATAAAAGCTTGCTTTGAAGGTTCTTGCATACCTCTTTCTCTATTTTATTGCTTTTTAGATAATATCTTTGTGCATTAGTTATTAAGGGTCATGTAGTCGATAACTTAATTTTTGCAATGAATAAATAAAGGTAAAAGCGTAGTTTTAAAGTTCTTATTTCTTTATAAAAATAGTCATCTAGAAATTACACTTTTACCCTGCCTTACTTTATAACATGATTTATTGTTTGGCTTTAATAATTGTTGTATGTTTACTTTATGCAATTGTTTGAAATAACAATTGTACACAAACCCTTGCATACAACAGTTCCCCCTATACCCGGGGGAAAGTGGGATAACCTTAGGGACTGGGTGACATTGTACGATTTGTCGTAAGGAGGGTCATGAGCCCACTAGTATGTGTTGAACATTCAAGGACTTGATGTTGCAAATAATGATCATGAAGAATGTTGATTTTGATGATGATCCAAGAGCTTAAAGACTTAGAGTATTGAAGATTGAAGATTGATGATTTCTGTATTGTAATAACTCTGTTTTAGTTTGATTGAGTCTGTAATTATAGAGTCTAAGATAGCCGGTACATAGTCTGTAACTTAGAAGCTTCAAAATGCTCAAATTTATCATGCAGGCTCGGCTTTAATCGATTATATAGGGAAATAATCGATTAAAACAGTGAGAAAACCATTTTCAGCATATACTCACTGTTTTAATCGATTAAAACATCAAAATAATCGATTAAAAGGTCAAATAATCGATTATTTCACCAAATAATCGATTAAACCAGAGAGGATTGGGTTCTGCGTATTTGGCTCTGTTTTAATCGATTAAAACTCCATTTAATCGATTATTTCAGTCTGTTTTTGTTTTTAAATTTCAAATTAACCCTAGTTTCGAAATCCCCAATTCCTTAACCCTAATTTCCCTACTTAAACTCTGCTTTGGCACTCAGAAAATAAGAACAACTCTTTCCATACAAAAGTTAAGTGCTGTGAGTGCCAGAGAACTGTTTGTTGCAAGGAAAGGGGGCTTTTGGAAACCTGGTGTGAGGCTAGAAGCGATAAGAATCACTAAGTGGAGTTCTTAGTGGATTGTGTGCTGTGCCGTCTCTAGGGAAAGCTGTTCTTCATCTCTTGTGGATTTCAAGAGAGGTGTTGTCTTTACTTTATCTCTTTGATTTGTAATCTGTTTATAACAATTTGTTCTTAGTGACAGCGTTAATCCTCTTTTGAGTGATTAGCAACTGGACGTAGGGTCTTTTGATCCGAACCAGTATAAACCTACTGTGTAATCTTCTCTACTCTTCTCTATTTACATTTACGCAGTTTTTAATCGGTAAAATTTGGGGAAAATTTTGAAAACCTAATTTTTATTAAGAAACCAATTCACCCCCCCTCTTGGTTTTTGTCCGACCACGCGAACATTCCGCTGCGCGATTCTAACAAGTGGTATCAGAGCTTGCTTTGATAGTCATTCAAACTTTTCAAAAATGGCCGGACAAAATCAAACTTTTGCCGAAGGTGCGTCTATCAACAGACCCCCACTTTTTGCGGGTCAAAATTATCCTTTTTGGAAAGTACGTATGCAAATATTTTTAGAGTCTGTTGATAGAGGTGTTTGGGACGCAATTTTAAACGGTCCATTTGTTCCTAAAATTACAGAGAACGGTGTTGACGTTCTTAAACCTATTTCTAGATGGACTGCCGACGAAAGTCGAAAAGCACAATTTGATGTTAGGGCTAGAAACATTATTTCATCTGCTCTAACCCTTGATGAGTTTTATAGAATTTCAGTTTGTAAAAGTGCACAGGAAATGTGGGAAATGCTAAGGGTGACCCACGAAGGAACTGACGACGTCAAAAGAGCACGTAAAAATTCTTTAATCCAAGAATACGAGATGTTCCGAATGCAACCAGGCGAAACGATATTTGACGTTCAGAAACGTTTCACTCATATTGTGAATCATCTCACCGGATTAGGTAAAGTATTTGATATTGATGAATTAAATGTAAAAATTTTGAAATCTCTGGATAGGAAATGGCAACCAAAGGTGACGGCCATCTCGGAGTCACAAAATCTTGCCACTATGTCTATGGCGGCGTTATTTGGAAAGCTTAGGGAGCATGAACTTGACCTTGGAAGACTAAATGAGGAAGAGGGTCAATATCAAAAGAAGAACCTAGCTTTCAAGACCGAGATTTCAAAAAGCAAAAATAAGAAAGAAGAAGAAGAAGACTCCGAAATTGATGAAGAAGAAATGAGTCTTTTTATAAAGAAGTTCACCAAGATGATGAAAGCAAAAGGAAGACATCCTTTCAAAGGTAAGGAAAAGGTAAAAGAAAATTCTTCCGTTAATATAAAATGCTTTGGTTGTGGTGAAGCGGGGCATATAAAGATCGAATGCCCAAACAAGAAAAATGATGAACACAAGGGCAAAAAGCAATTCAAGAAGAAAGCATATATTGCTTGGGATGACAGTGATTCAAATTCAGAATCAAGCGACTCGAGAAATTGAAGCAAACATTTGCTTGATGGCAAATAACAACAATTCTTCGGATTTTGAGGTTAGTGATTCCGATTCATTCTCTAGTGAAGAAAATGACCATGATGAATTGCAAAATGCTTATAATGAGTTATTTACTGCATTTATGGATATGAAAAAGGAATATAAAGTTGTAAAGAAGAATCTAAGAAAATCGGAAAAGGAAAATGAGTCCTTAAAATTGAAAATTGCATGTTTAGAAGAAAAGGAGGTAGCCAATACGAAAATAGTATGTTTAGATGAAGATAAGGACTTAGCATGTGCAAAATGTAAAGAGCATGAATATGATATAGATATTCTTAATCATTTGCTTGACAAAGCCGAAAAAGAAATTGATGATCTTAAGAAGAATGAAATGGTATTTGCTCAAAATAATGTAAATCATAGAGTTTCTTTGAAAAAGGGTAAAACTAAAAAGAAAAGAGTATGGGTAGAAAAAGGAACTAGAGCATGTCATGTTAATAATGTATCTTGTTCTAAAACTACTTCAAATGCATGCTTCTATTGTATGAAACAAGGTCACACTTCAAATAGATGTAAAATTAAGCATTTTGGAGTTCCTAAAGGAAAATATGTTTGGGTTCCTATAGTTAAATGAATTGTTTGTCTCTTTTATTTATTCAAAGAAAATGAATCATTTAGTATGTTTTAAACAGAATGATTGGTAAAAACATTTTATCTTTTCTATTGCATGAAGGTTCTTCACTTAAAGATTTTTGCGAAAAGCCTCTAAAATTGTTTTAAACAACCTAAAACAAAGTATTTTTACAAAAGCTTTCTTAAACATGTTTTTAACTGATGCAGTTTTGAAAGAACCAAATAAAATCACTTAGAATGTTCAAACAAGTGTTTTTACAGCATTTTAATTGATACAACTGGTTTTTAATCGATTAAAACCATTTAGAACTCATTTTGACCGATCAGATTTTTATTATGAGCGGTCAGAAACGTTTAAATCGATTAAAAACACGTTTCAATCGATTAAAATCACTTAAAGGGTCAGGATGATCGATCAGATTTTTATTATGACCGGTCAGAATCAGTTATGATCGATCAGATTTTTATTATGACCGATCAGAACTCTTTTAATCGATTAAAAACACGTTTCAATCGATTAAAATCACTTAAAGGGTCAGGATGATCGATCAGATTTTTATTATGACCGATCAGAACTCTTTTAATCGATTAAAAACTCGTTTCAATCGATTAAAACAACTTAAAAACTTTTTCTACACTGCGTTTTAATCGATTAAAAGACGTTTTAACAGATTAAAACTGCACTTTTAACAGATTAAAAGAAACTTTTAACAGATTAATTAAACCAGCAGTTTTTGAAAATCTTCTATAGAAAACAGTTTGGCTTGAACTTTCTAAACTCACATTGAATATAAGTTTTCACACATCCTCAAGCAATCAATTAAGCAACTGCGGTGCAAACACTTTGAAGATCAAGGATGTGCCACTTGTTGATGATATTATTGGATCAACTAATAGTTTGTTATGTGTAGAATTTGCTAAGATTATGCAGGGAGAGTTTGAAATGTCTATGATGGGAGAATTAACATTCTTCCTTGGACTTCAAATCAAGCAACTTAAAGATGGCACTTTCATCTCTCAAACTAAATACTGCAAGGAGATTCTCAAAAAGTTTGGTATGGACACCTCAAAGGAAGCCAACACACCCATGGGAACATCATGCTATTTAGACAAGGATGAATCAGGTTTGGAAGTTAATCAAACTATGTATAGAGGTATGATAGGATCACTATTATACTTAACCGCAAGTAGACCCGATATTATGCATTCCGTCCGTGTGTGTGCTAGATTTCGAGGCTTGTCCTAAAGAATCTCACCTAATTGCGAGTAAAACATATTTTAAAATACTTAAAAGGAACTACTTGGATTTGGCTTGTGGTATCCGTCCGATGCTTGTATTAGTTTATTAGGATATTCTGATGCTGATTATGGTGGATGTAAAATTGATAGGAAAAGCACTAGTGGGACATGTCATTTGTTAGGTTCATCCTTAATATCATGGCATTCTAAGAAACAAGCATGTGTTGCTTTATCTACCACTTGAAGCTTGAATATATTGCAGTTGGTAGTTGTTGTGCTCAAATTCGTGGATGAAACAACAATTAGAGGATTATAGCATATATTTAAATGACATTCCATTAATGTGTGATAATACGAGTGCAATCAACTTAACTAAAAATCCGAGTAATGCACTCTAGGACTAAACATATTGAGATTAGACATCACTTTTTAAGAGATAATATCAGCAAAGGAAACTGTAAGATAGAGTATGTAGACACTAAACGTCAATTAGCAGATATATTTACTAAGCCTCTACCCAAGGATAGATTCTATGATCTTAGAAGAGACTTAGGGATACTAGAAATAACTTAAATTCTGCTTAATTTGAATGATTTTGGATGATTGTTATGATTAAATTCGTGATGCAGGATATTCATAGGTTATAATGTGTAAAAACCTTAAAAACTTAATATAGCCTCCGGAATAATCGATTCATCGGAAGTGATAATCGATTATTTTTCCTCAAAACGTCCAAAAGCAGGGTATTCTCCTTCGGAATAATCGATTATCTCGTGAAATAATCGATTAAATGCCTCTAAAAATCGATTATTTACTTGGAAATAATCGATTAAAGTTGTCTAATGTAGAGATAATTGATGAATTTTCTTTTGTTATTGTCTTGATGTTGTAAAATATGATGTTTCTTTCATGCTATGATTGAGGGGGAGCTTTCTCTAACTTATGCATATTTTGAGGGGGAGCTCTTATTATTGATGTTGCGAGTTCTTTTTGATTATAATCAAAATAGGGGAGAAAAATTTAAAGCCTATGATTCAATATTAAATGTTATCTGGTATGTTTAATGTGTTTGTTAGTATGACGGATGAAACAGGTTATTACAAGGGCTTTAAAAGATAATTTTGATCATCATCAAAAAGGGGGAGATTGTTGAACATTCAAGGACTTGATGTTGCAAATAATGATCATGAAGAATGTTGATTTTGATGATGATCCAAGAGCTTAAAGACTTAGAGTATTGAAGATTGAAGATTGATGATTTCTGTATTGTAATAACTCTGTTTTAGTTTGATTGAGTCTGTAATTATAGAGTCTAAGATAGCCGGTACATAGTCTATAACTTAGAAGCTTCAAAATGCTCAAATTTATCATGCAGGCTCGGCTTTAATCGATTATATAGGGAAATAATCGATTAAAACAATGAGAAAACCATTTTCAGCATATACTCACTGTTTTAATCGATTAAAACATCAAAATAATCGATTAAAAGGTCAAATAATCGATTATTTCACCAAATAATCGATTAAACCAGAGAGGATTGGGTTCTGCGTATTTGGCTCTGTTTTAATCGATTAAAACTCCATTTAATCGATTATTTCAGTCTGTTTTTGTTTTTAAATTTCAAATTAACCCTAGTTTCGAAATCCCCAATTCCTTAACCCTAATTTCCCTACTTAAACTCTGCTTTGGCACTCAGAAAAGAAAAGAACAACTCTTTCCATACAAAAGTTAAGTGCTGTGAGTGCCAGAGAACTGTTTGTTGCAAGGAAAGGGGGCTTTTGGAAACCTGGTGTGAGGCTAGAAGCGATAAGAATCACTAAGTGGAGTTCTTAGTGGATTGTGTGTTGTGCCGTCTCTAGGGAAAGCTGTTCTTCATCTCTTGTGGATTTCAAGAGAGGTGTTGTCTTTACTTTATCTCTTTGATTTGTAATCTGTTTATAACAATTTGTTCTTAGTGACAGCGTTAATCCTCTTTTGAGTGATTAGCAACTGGACGTAGGGTCTTTTGATCCGAACCAGTATAAACCTACTGTGTAATCTTCTCTACTCTTCTCTATTTACATTTACGCAGTTTTTAATCGGTAAAATTTGGGGAAAATTTTGAAAACCTAATTTTTATTAAGAAACCAATTCACCCCCCCTCTTGGTTTTTGTCCGACCACGCGAACATTCCGCTGCGCGATTCTAACAGTATGGTCGGAAACCACCACTCAAGGTCTTCTTCCTCTTTTGGCCCAAAGACTGACAAGGCCCTAGTGCCATGCATGGTCTGAAGGCTGGGAGAGTGGGGACCCTAAAATGGGGGCACCTTGGAGGCCTGACCTTGGTGAGGAAATTTAGAACTACCCTGAATATGCACTTTTTTGCAGGATACCCCTACCTCGTGATTAAAAACGTCTTCCTACTGTTCGCGGATGAGTGAATTGCATGTGCATTTGTTTGTTGCATAGCATAATCATACAATAAAAATAAAAGAAAAACCTCAAAAAAATCTTTTCACAATAAACACCCTTATCTCAGACAGTCTGCCTTTTAACTAGCCTGGTTTCAGGTTCTTTGTAAGCTAAGTAGCCACGCAGTCCGACAGAAGAGATAAAAGGTTATAAAAATCAAATAAAGCAAATAAAGCAAATAAATCAAAAAATGGGATCTTGTTCATAAGAATTAAACTCATGAACATCCATATAGGTAGTTTATCTTTATTTTAAAAAAATAAATACAAAAAACCAAACACTATCATGCATCATGTAGAAAATAAAACATGATAATGTTTAGGAAAAGTAAACACTTGCATGCATGCCCGCATTAACATCATATTCATAGCATGCATTTTTGGTTTCTAGAAAAATGGAGGGGTCTGGTAGACAATTGAAGAAAGTGGATATTCCCCGATACCATGTGGAGAAGATAGAACAGCTATGTGCATTGATGCCACCTGAGGTCCTCTCCGACTTTGAAAAATCCTACGGACGGATTCTTGACTTCTTGAAGATATGTGTCGACCCCATCTTTATCAGGGTTTTGGTCCATTTTTGGAACTCCAGTCTGCATTTCTTCGAATTTCTGCAATTTGATATGGTACCCACTTTGGAGGAGTATGAGATAATGTTGAGATGGCCCAAGTCAGTTGGGGTCCATATTCGCCACGAAGCATATACTCCTACAGCCAAAGTCGCTGCCATCATTCCATTACCACTTCAGCAGACTGCCCTGATAGCAAAAGGGAATATCCAGGGTTGGAAAGTTGCAATGTTAGAAGACCATCTGTCCTCTTTGGCTGACAAGGCAGATTGGTTTGCTTTTAACAAAACCTTGACCCTGATCGTGTTTGAACCATACTGTTTCCCTTCTACCTCGACATGGTAGATCAAGCCATAATGGACGCCTTTTTCGCCTGGGATGTGCACTCGAAGAGTCCCTTGCCTGCACATCTTAAAAGTGATGAAGATCTTATTGAATCACTTAAACGAAGATCTTGTTGATTTGATGAAGTCAAAATGAAGTCAAAGTCTATTCTGTTGCAGTCAAAGGTCACTTAGATAAAAGGGTAGAGTGATTAGTGAGTCTGCATCTTTATTTAGGTATAATTATTCTTATCTCTCTACTGCATGAGGTTTCTTCATTTAAAACATTTTGCAAATGCCTCTAAAACGTGTTTAAACTGTTAAAAACAAAGTATTTTGTTAAATGGATTTTAAGTAAATTGTTTTAACTGATATTATATGAGCTTTATCAGTTAAAATATTCTTAACACTTTCATAACAAGTTTTAAACTGATAGGTTTTCGAGATAATCAATTAAAACCTTTTAAAACATACACTGGAACTGTTTTAATTGATATGTCTTCGGAATAATCGATTGTTTTGATTAAGAGAGTTTTTGAAAACCTTCTGCGAGTATTTTAACTAATGTAGAATTGAAATAATCGATTAAAATGACTTAAGATATTTTGAAAAGTGTTCTGGCAGAATTTTAATCGATACAAACTCGAAATAATCGATTAAAATAACTTGAAGTGTTTTGTAAGATGTTCTGTCAATATTTTAATCGATACAAATACAAAATAATCAATTAAAACAACTAAGAGATTTTTCCAAAGTGTTTTAATCGATTAAAACAAGTCTATTCTCAGTTAAAATAACTTAAAAAGTTTTATGAAACTTTTTGGCAGAATTCTAATCGATTAAAATGCGAATCAATCAATTAAAATAACTAAGAGGATTTTTTCCAAAGTGTTTTAATCGATTAAAACAGATTGTTATCAGTTAAAAACACTTAGAAAGTTTTATGAAAACATTTAGCAGAATTTTAATCAATTAAAAGGAGAAATAATCAGTTAAAACAAATCTGGAAAATGATCAAGAACATTTTAATAGATTAAAAGAAGTTTTAACATATTAATTCAAGACTTTTAACAGATTAAAAGATTGTTTTAACAGATTAATTAAACCAGCAGTTTGAAAAATCCTCTATATAAATAAGATTGCTTGAGCCTTTTAAGATACACCTTTGAGCAATCATTCAAGCAATCACAAGTACTATTTTCAAGAAATAATCGCACAAGTTTTGTGAAGTTTTCCGTAGCTCTTTCTTGAGGCAAATTTTGCATTCTTTTAGTGAAGAAACTCATTTTGCAAAGCTGCATAAGCCTCGTTTGAGTGTTCTAGTTTCTTCTCTTTGTTTCTTTTACTTTTCTTTACTGTATTGTGGGTGCCTGAAAGTGTGGGCACTGGTTTTTGTGGCTGGAATTTGGCTGCAGGGTTGTTCAAGAACTGGAAGTTGGTTTTTGGTGAAGGTTTAGGTGCAAGGACTGGAATTTTGGTTCTTGTGGTAGATTGGGTGTGTGATTGGAATTGTAATCTGTAAAACATTCAATCTAGTGGAACCCAGATTGGAATTTGGCTGAAACTGGACGTAGCCTCGGATTGGGTGAACCAGGTATAAATCTTGGTTGTATCTTTCTAAGCCTTTCTCTCTTTAATTCTGTCACTGCCTTTACTTTGCGTGTTTGCTTTGTTTGATTCAAGAATTGGTCAGAACTCTTAATCTTTGAAATAGATAATCTGTAATTTGCGAAAATCTTTCATATATCAATTCACCCCCCCTCTTGATCTCAGCCTCCTTTTCTAACAATTGGTATCAGAGCAAGGGTCTTGAAAAATACTCAAGATTTTCAGTCCAATCTTTAATGGCTGAAAACAAATTACCTTTTTCTGAGGGAGCTTCTATTAATAGACCTCCACTGTTTTGTGGTACTGATTATCCATTTTGGAAGATTATGTTAGAAATGTAGGCTGAGATCAAGAGGGGGGGTGAATTGATCTTTGAAAGATTTTCGCAATTAACAGATTATCTATTTCAAAGATTAAGTATTCTTACCAATTCTTGAATTACACAACAAGCAATAAAAAATAAATGCAGTTACAAAATTAAAGAAGAGAAAGGTTTAGAAAGATATCACCAAGGTTTATACTGGTTCACCCAATCCCAGGGCTATGTTTAGAAAGTAACTAGTGTCCATAAGAAAAAGTTACAGTCTATGTTGTTGTTAAAAAAAAACTTTTTCATCCATGGATAACAGTAATAACTTCCCCACATTATTCCACTAGTCTAGTTTCTAATTCAAAGATTTGTTCAGCATTCGCTTTCCAATCATGAAAAATTTGTGCCTTTGAAAGGAAATTGGATATTCCATGACAAACTACGAAACTCATTTATGATTATCTGACCGCTATTCATGAGACCAAATACAGAGGCACAAGTTACAGGTCAGTGGGTGTATCAGTTAATTTGTTCTTGGGAATCTGTTTGACTCCGTCAAAGAAATCTTAAAGAATTATTGCAGATTTTGATTATCATAGAACCGGAGTTTTTGATTTGAATTCGCTTACCAAACTTCAATTGGATGTTATAAAAATGATTTTCAGGAACAAATTAATTAAACAACAAATTATCCTATTAATTTGATCTTTAATATTCGTTTTGAAAATGCAATAGTAAAATGATCGATTAATACTTGAAAGAATCGATTGTTTCTGTACTGGAAGAGATTTAGAAGATGATACCAGAATTTAAATCGATTAAAATGAAAATGAATCGATTAAATTTGATACCTTAGTGATTTTAGTTGATATAAATTCATTCTAATCGATTAAAACAGACTAAACTCAAATCATGAGAACATTTTAATCGATTAATTCGATATTTCAATCGATTAAAATGGTACTCGACAGATATTCCGATTCCTCCGTAAGTTATTTTAATCGATTAATATTGCTTTATATCAATTAAAACAATCGGTTTAAGTAATCGGAACTCGATTCGTAGCTCGAACTCCAAGGGATTCCCGGACTTTGTTCCTGCAAAACAAGTTAAGAATTTTTCCGGTACCCTTTATGGTTACTGGGTCCTAATCAGGTTATTTGAAATGAATTAATTTTTGGAACCCATTTCATTCTTCCTTTAGGAATAACATACTTTTTGATTCTACAATATTTGACGAGTGACCTTTCTTCATGCAGTAGAAACATTTGATTACAGAGTATGATTTCCTATTTACATTTTTTTTTCTAGGTTTCATCCTCGATTTAAAACCTATTCCAGATTTATCAAAAATTAGTTTTTGGGACCCAAGTAAAACATCAAGATTGGCTTGACCTTGTGTGAATCTTGAAACGGTTTGTGATAAAAAATCAATTTTCTTTTGTAATTCTGAACAGTTATTATAGTGTTTATTACATGCACAGTCAGAATTATCATGAATTAATTTTAAGAAATCACAATCAGTTTCATCTTCAAGAATTCTTTTTTCAAGAGAGTCAACTTTATTTACTAGCCAATTATTTAGTCCTTTTAGCCTATCGTTTTCTTTTTGTAGTTTCTTAGCCTCTTCATGCATTTCATTAAATGCTTCTTGCAATGAATCATAATTCACTAAATTTGAAGAGGAACTAGAACTTACATTACTGGATTGAGGATTTTGACTTGCCATTAGACATAGGTTGGCTTCTTCATTATCAGAATTGTCTGTTGATGAAGTGTCATTGTCATCCCATGCTACATAGGCACTCTTTACATCCGCTGTCCCTTCATGAGTAATCTCAAGAACATCCCACATCTCCTTGGCAAATTTGCATTGGGAGACCCCGAAAAACTCATCCATGTTAAGTGCGAAGTAATTATATTTTTAGCAAGTGCAATCATTTTGAATTTTTTTCTTTTCCTCATCATTTAAGCTTGGACCATTCTTTCTCCGTAATTAAAGGGCCATTAGAAATAACATCCCAAACATTTCTATCAATGGATTCAATAAAGATCTTCATCCTAATTTTCCAAAAAGGATAATCTGTTCCACAGAATAGTGGAGGTCTGTTAATAGAAGCCCCCTCAGAAAATGGTAATCTGTTTTCAGCCAAGGATCGAAGAAACTTGAATAACTTTCAAGCACCTCGCTCTGATACCAATTGTTAGAAAAGTAGTTTTAGATCAAGAGGGGGGGTGAATTGATCTTTGAAAGTTTTTCGCAAATAACAGATTATCTAATTCGAAAATTAAGTTTAAAGATCTGTTCTTGAATCACAAAGCAATCAATCAAAATAAGCGCAACAACTGAATTTAAAGGAGAGAAAGGTTAAGAAATATATCACCGGTATTTTATACTGGTTCACCCAATACCAGGGCTACGTCCAGTCTCCAGCCAAATTCCAGCTGGGTTCCACTAGATTAAATGTTTTACAGATTCAACAATCTTACACCTAATCTATCACAAGAACCAAATTCCAGTTCTCGCACTTAACCTCTCCACCAAGAACCAAATTCCAGCTCTTGATAACCTCTACAACCAAATTCCAGTTGTAGAGAAACCAGTGCCCAAATTCCAGGCACCAACACCTAACCTCTCACCAAGAACCAAATTCCAGTTCTTGATAACCTCTACAACCAACTTCCAGCTGCAGAGAAACTTGTGCCCAAATTCCAGGCACAACACAATACAAAAGAATGAAAAAGAATTGACAAAGAAGAAACTAGAAAGCTCAAACCAGTTTATCCAAATCTGCAGAGAGTTTCTTCTTCTAAAGAATGCAAGTTGCCTCAAGAAAGATTTTCAAAAGAACTTCTAAAAAATTGTTGCGAATCTTTCTTGAAAAGAGTGCTAAGGTTTGCTTGAATGATTGCTCAAGGATGTGTAAAAATTGATGTTCAATGTATGTTTAAAAAGTTCAAGCCAAACTGTTTTTAAAGAGTATTTTCAAAATTGCTGCATTAATTAATCTGTTAAAAGTTTGTTTTAATCTGTTGAAATAACCGTTTCAATATGTTAAAAGTCCTTTCAATCCATTAATACGTTCTTGATTCTTTAACAAATTTGTTTTAGCTGATACGACAACGTTTATATCAGTTAAAACACTTTACAAAAAATCTTCTAAGTTAATTCAATCGATTTTTTCGCGTTTTAATCGATTAAAATACTGCAAACTTTCTTATAAAACTTTTCAAGTTATTTTAACTGATAAACCATAGGTTTTAATCGATTAAAACTCTGCACAAAAATTTTTCAAGTTGTTTTAATCGGTTGAAATGCGTTTTAATCGATTGAAACAGATCTGATCGGTCATAATTCAATTCTGATCGATCATAACAAACTCTGATCGGTCATAACTGCATTCTGATCGATCATTCTGACCCTTTAAGTGATTTTAATCGATTGAAACGTGTTTTAATCGATTGAAAAAAATTCTGATCGCTCATAATTCAAATCTGATCGATCACATTTGATTCTGATCGGTCATATTCGTATTCTGATCGATCATAATGAGTTCTAAATGGTTTTAATCGATTAAAATCAAGTTGTATCGATTAAAATACTGTAAAAACACTTCTTTGAACATTCTAAATGATTTTAATCGGTTCTTTCAAAACTATATCAGTTAAAAACATTATTAAGAAAGCTTTTGTCAAAATGCTTTGTTTTTAATTGTTTAAAACGATTTTAGAGGCATTTCGCAAAATCTTTAAGTGAAGAACCTTCATGCAGCAGAAAAGATAAAATGATTTTACCTAAGCATTCTGTAGGCACACTAATCCTTCTACTCTTTTATCTAAGTGACTTGTTGACCGCTGCAAAGTTGACTTTTGACTTTATCTTTGACTTCATCAAATGAATGAGATCTTTGCCAAATTATTTCAATAAGATCTTCATCACTTTCAGCATGGATGCTTACTCCAAGGGGGAGTAATCATGTTATACTTAATGAGGGTGACCTTGCTCTCATGTACTGCATTTCAAATAATATTCGGGTCAACTGGGTTTATGTAATCAAGGATCACATGTTGAAAGCAAAAAGGTTAGCCGATTACAAACTGCCGTATACCATGTTGATTAACAATTTCTTTAGATATTTTGAAGTTGATCTTAAAGGAGAAAGTGTGGAGACTCCTAAAGCTTCAAATGAAATTGATGACTCCACTCTAAGGAAAATGGGGTATATCAAAATTGATGATGAATGGATATCAAAAATTGATGCTGGTATGTCTGAAGATGAGGATGAAGATGAAGAAGAAGCTGAACAAATTCCTTCTCCTCCAAATTCTGAAGTTCCCGAGTCCACTGGTGGGGAGGCTTCATATGAGAATATGGAGATAATACTCTACATGGAGCAGCCTGACCGTGGGACTCCACTTTCACAATTTGAAAGGTCTATGCTTTCTCAAATTGCCACAATGCAAGAAAATCAAAGAAAGCATATGCAAATGACTTATCAACACTTCCAGCAAACCAACACTCAGTTTACAAATCTAGGAAATCAGATCGCTGATATCTATATCAAACTGGAAGATATGCAGCTCAATCAAGGAAATTGGGATGATTGAGTCTTATCATCAAGGGTCCCTTTCTATCATAATCCTTTTTCTTTCCTTATGTCTTGTTTCTTTTACTGCCATTTTTATTTTGGACTGTAATATTAACTGGTCTTAAACCAGAAACAATCCTTTAATCTTTCTTAATATGATGTAGGTTTATATTTGAATTAAGAGCGCTTAAATAAAATCAAAATCGCATCTCTGATAATTTTAGCTGATATAAAATCGATTTAATCGATTAAATCAATTAAAAGAAACATTTACATAGAAAATGTGTACCATTATAATCGATTAATTCGTATATTAATCGATTATAAGATGTAAATTGTGAATTTGTATCAACTAAAATTAGTTTATATCAGTTAAATCACCTAGATAAGATGTTATTCTGTGTTTGCTAAATCTTAGTCAATCTAGTGGACATTATTTTAAAACATCTTCCTGATAATTGGTTTTACAAAATTTGAAATGAATTAGAAATCCATATCTGGTTGTTTTAATTGATAAAAACAAGCTTTAATCGATTAAAAGCACTTATACAAAATTTTTCATACGGTTTTAATCGATTAAATGTCGATTTAATCGATCAACTTACATTTTTAGATTTCAACTTTCATCACTATTTTAATCGATTAAAACATTATCTCTATCAATTAAAATCAGTTACTAGAACATTTTAATCGATTATACCCTATTTTTAATCTATTATTACTCTGGAAAGAAAAATTAAAGGCTTTAGTTAATGGTTGTTCTTGTAACATGCTACTAAGGCTTGGTTCCCTTATCTTTACACGTGTCTATTGTATTCATTACAAACGTGTTAATGAATATAAGTTTGAATCAACTTTGATTGGTCTTTAAATGAGTAATATATCTAGATAATATCATGTTTTTTTATATAATACTGGTTTCAAAAAAAAAATTGTGTTACATGCTATGCACAGTGTTTGTTTTGCTCCTCTCTTCCCTATATTTATTGAAGTTAAAAGGGGGAGAAATTATTGCTTTTTATAATAATAATATTTTGATACTCACTATTTTAGGGGGAGTAGTAATATAGGGGGAGAAATGGGATAAATGATTAATTTTTGAATACTCACTAATCTATATATTCAAGTGACTTCTTCGGCAGAGATATTATTCAAAGAGGTGTTTGTCTTCATCAAATAGGGGGAGACTGAAAGTGATGAAGATCTTATTGAATCACTTAAACAAAGATCTTGTTGATTTGATGAAGTCAAAGTGAAGTCAAAGGCTATTCTGTTGCAGTCAAAGGTCACTTAGATAAAAGGGTAGAGTGATTAGTGAGTCTGCATCTTTACTTAGGTATAATCATTCTTATCTCTCTACTACATGAGATTTCTTCATTTAAAAGATTTTGCAAATGCCTCTAAAACGTGTTTAAACTGTTAAAAACAAAGTATTTTGTTAAATGACTTTTAAGTAAACTGTTTTAACTGATATTATATGAGCTTTATCAATTAAAATGTTCTTAACACTTTCGTAAGAAGTTTTTAACTAATAGGTTTTCGAGATAATCAATTAAAACCTTTTAAAACATACACTAGAACTGTTTTAATTGATATGTCTTCGGAATAATTGATTGGTTTCATTAAAAAAGTTTTTGAAAACCTTCTGCCAGTATTTTAACTAATGTAGAATTGAAATAATCGATTAAAATGACTTAAGATGTTTTGAAAAGTGTTTTGGCAGAATTTTAATCGATACAAACTCGAAATAATCGATTAAAATAACTTGAAGTGTTTTGTAAGATGTTCTGTCAGTATTTTAATCAATACAAATACGAAATAATCGATTAAAACAACTAAGAGATTTTTCCAAAGTGTTTTAATCGATTAAAACAAGTCTGTTCTCAGTTAAAATAACTTAGAAAGTTTTATGAAAATTTTTGGCAGAATTCTAATCGATTAAAATGTGAATCAATCGATTGAAATAACTAAGAGGATTTTTTCCAAAGTGTTTTAATTGATTAAAACAAATTGTTATTAGTTAAAAACACTAAGAAAGTTCTATGAAAACATTTAGCAGAATTTTAATCGATTAAAAGGCCAAATAATCGATTAAAACAATTTGAAGGAATTTTTACAAAGTGTTTTAATTGATATAAACGTTGTCGTATCAGTTAAAACAAATCTGGAAAATGATCAAGAACATTTTAACAGATTAGAAGAAGTTTTAACAGATTAATTCAAGACTTTTAACAGATTAAAAGATTTTTTTAACAAATTAATTAAACCAGCAGTTTGAAAAATCCTCCATATAAACAGGATTGCTTGAGTCTTTTAAGATACACCTTTGAGTAGTCATTCAAGCAATCATAGGTACTATTTTCAAGAAAGAATCGTGCCAGTTTTATGAAGTTTTTCGTAGCTCTTTCTTGAGGCAAATTTTGCATTTTTTGTGTGAAGAAACTCATTCTGCAGAGCTGCGTAAACCTGGTTTGAGTGTTCTAGTTTCTTCTCTTTGTTTCTTTTGCTTTGTTGTACTGTATTGTGGGTGCCTGGAAGTGTGGGCACTGGTTTCTGTGGCTGGAATTTTGCTGCAGGGTTGTTCAAGAATTGGAAGTTGGTTCTTGGTGAAGGTTTAGGTGCAAGGACTGGAATTTTGGTTCTTGTGGTAGATTGGGTGTGTGATTGGAATTGTAATCTGTAAAACATTCAATCTAGTGGAACCCAGTTGGAATTTGGCTGGAAACTGGACGTAGCCCTGGAATTGGGTGAACCAGTATAAATCTTGGTTGTATCTTTCTAAACCTTTCTCTCTTTAATTCTTTCATTGCTTTTACTTTGATTGTTTGCTTTGTTTGATTCAAGAATTGGTCAGAACTCTTAATCTTTGAAATAGATAATTTGTAATTTGCGAAAATCTTTCAGATCAATTCACCCCCCTCTTGATCTGAGCCTCCTTTTCTAACACATCTTACCGACACCTTGCTTTCGGTTGAATTATGTCACCAAAAGCAAGGGAGAACACTCAGATGCTGCTATTCGTGTGCGGTATCATGCACTTCTATGCCTCTAGCCACATGGGGATGTTCCTCGATCCTTTGAAGAGCTTTTCAAAAATCCCTCTCCACCGACGCCTAACCATGGAGTGGAAGGTCGAGTTGGAACAATGGGATGCCAACTGTTTATCCTGGGCATGTCCTTGGTTCCGAGCTAGCCCTATCCTCATCAGATGTGGAGATTATCCGAGTGTACCGTTAGTGGGTCTCAAAGGTTGCATAGCTTATTCTCCAAAAGTGGCTATGAGACAACTCATGAGAACCCAATCGGTCGTTGGTTATCAAAGTCGATAAGGAAGAGGGGGCAAGAACGCCTTTGTGATTATTTGTGCCTCGTCCATTCCCCAATGACTCAAATAAAGTTGTACCGTGGTGATACGGGGAATCTTCACCATTAAAGGAGGACGTCTCCAATATAGTCAGCATTGGGGGCATGACAAGAAGTGGAAGAATCTACTTCCCCAAGGAGTCACAAGAAGATGCCCCCAAGAATAAAGGGAAAAATAAACAAACCGAAGAAAAGGAAAATAAAGAATCCAAGGAGGAGACTAGTGAGTTGCTCCAGTTTATAAGGTAGAGCGAGTATTCCATCATTGACCAACTCAATCATACACCTGCAAAGATAACTTTGTTATCACTAATGATGAGTTCGGAATCGCATAGAAATTCCCTGATGAAGGTTTTGAGCGTAGCGCATGTACCTCATACGTATCCCAAGAAAAAGTTGAGAGGATCGTCAGCTACATCACAGCCAGCGATCACCTCACCTTCATAAATGAAGAACTCCCTCCTGAAGGATCGAGCCATAACAAGCCCTTGCATATCTCCATCAAATGCAAGGAGTATCTCATCGATAAAGTTCTTGTGGATTTTCGTCGCCGTCAAAAGAGGCGGTCGGAGCGATGCAATGGTTTCGTTCGACCCGCATTTTTTTTAAAGTGTGGTTCAATGCCTTTAGGTTGTCCGATAACCGGGCTGGACCTAAAGGCGAGGTTTTCGAAAGGTTCGAGGAGTTGTCACCACTGTTTTTACCAGAAACATTGGACAAGGAAGAAAAAAGAAGGCATTGGTTTATAAAAACCAACTTTGGCCATTAGAACTAGAGCCGGGTGTCGCCTCCATCAAAAGAGGCGGTCGGAGCGACGCAATGGTTTTGCTTCGACTCGCGTTTAAAAAGTGATGTTACAACGCCTTTAGGTTGTCCGATAACCGGGATGGACCTAAAGGTGAGGTTTTTGAAAAAGGGTTCTAGAGTTGCCACCAATTTTTTATGCGGAAACATTGGAAAAGGAAGAAAAAGAAGGCGTTGGTTTAGAAAAAAAACCAACTTTGGCCATTATAATCAGAGTTGGGTAAGGAAGTTAGTTACATGTAGGGAAGGTATTAGCTTCCCTACGACGCCCCTTTCGGGTTCCCTATGATGGACTATTTATTTTATAAATAAAAACTCTAAAATTACGCCCGTTTAGGTACTTTTCGTGAAACAATTTTGGAGCTTGGACATTAATTTTGAGATGAAGAGAGTTTCCACATCATTTCCATGTCATTTCCACATCACCTGCCTTGTCGTTGCCACGTCACCTGCCATGTCATTTCCACGTCACCGGCCATGTCAGCTACTATTTCCACATCATATTATTGGTTGCCACGTCAGCTAGGGTTTGTTTTATGTGTAAACCCATGTGGGCTAGCTTGGGCCCATTCCTAGGGGACTCTAGGGTTACGGTAGGCTTATAATTCAGAGGAGCAGCAAAAGAAGGGGAGCCACTGTAGTTTTGTTTACGTTTGGTTTCATGTTGGTTTTCTTTGCTCTTTAATTTGGACTGCTCAAGACTCATTGATGGATTAATATGGTTCATTTTCGTTTTCTGCTGCCATAAAAGTTTACATTCTTTCACTTCTATTGTAATTTTCGTTTGTGTAGTTCAGTTCAGCCCCAATTTCATATTTCAATTTCCGCTGCAATCCATTTTGCTATTTTGTTGTTCCATCTTGTATTTTTATTGTAATTTCATGTTAATGGATAGCTAAACCTAGAGGGTTAGGTCCTTGAAGGATTGCAATCTCTATTGAGAGGTTCTCTGCACTTAATGTCCAGTTTAGTTCCTAGTTGTTGATTCTCTGCACTGGATCATAAAACGTAAGTCATGCTTAATGAATTCGGGTTCATTGTATCCAGTACCATGAGATGCTTAATCTTGTGGGGAGAATCAATTACTTACACGTTTGCTTAATTTGTGTAAGGAGGGAGTAAGCTAGGTAGATTTTATATTATGAACCAATGACATCAAAGATGCATTTTGTTAAGGGCATAATCTATTTTAATCCGCATTTATACAAGCTATTGTTGTTCTATTTCAATAATCTGATAAATACCAAAACTTCCCCCATTAGGTGTTTAACCATTTGACAAAAGAAACGGTCCTTGGGAGACAACCTAGGAGTTGCGATCAAGCCGACCCCTCAGCTAACAAGTGGTAGAACCTCAGGATGCTCCTTCTTGCAGTAGCCGATCCCTCAGTTGATGAGTATGAACCCCCATCCGGTTGGTTGTAGCTTTGGGATGCTCCTTCTTACGGTAGCTGCCCCTCAGCTGACAAGTGGTAGAACCTCAGGATGCTCCTTCTTGCGGTAGACGATCCCTCGATTGATGAGTATGAACCCCCATCCGGTTGGTGCAGTCCACTTTGTAGGACTAGGGGTGGTGGCAGCTTACTACTCTAGCTCTTATGCTGTGATTTTGCCTGTGTACAGGTCTTTGTCTTTGGGACCTTCCTTGTCCCGAAGTTGTGGTGGCGGCTTACTGCTCTAGCTCATGCACTGTACCTTGTGAGGAGTGTTTCTGCTTGATATTCTATTTTTTTACTTCTCTGATGAAGTCTTCCGGTGTGTCGGAGATTCTTTGATTTTTGGCTTTTTCCAATAGTCATCAAGTTTGTTGATTGCTGGGGATTCTTTGTAAAATTCCACTAAAGTAGGCAGGAATTTACTGAGGATTTGTTGGTTTTGATGGTGCCTCTTGAGTAGGCGGATATCCATTTGAGGATTTGTTGATGGTGCCTCTGAAGGTTTCGTGCTTGCACTGTTTTGCCTCTGAATATGCTGATATCCCATTCTGGGGATGTTGGCTCTTTATTTGCCAGATCTTGCCTACGCATAGGCGAATGACCCTTCTGGGGATGTGAGTCTGAAATTTTCCTTTGTCGTAGGCTCACTGAGGATGATTTTTCTCTTTTTGATGATCCACTTGGTATTGATTACCTTCCCGGGGATTTGATTTTGGTTTGCCCCCTCGAGTTTTGACTCCTTGTTAGGTACTGGTTGTTAGAATCGCACAGCGAAATGTTTGCGTTTTCGGACAAAAACCAAGAGGGGGGGGGGGTGAATTGGTTTCTTAACAAAAATTAGGGTTTTAAAAATTTCTCCAAATTTTACCGATTAAAACGCTGTGTAAAGTAAATAGAGCAAGGATAGAGCCTTACACAGATGATTTATACTGGTTTGAATCAAAAGACCCTACTTCTAGTTGCTAATCACTCAAATAGAGGATTAACGCTGTCACTATAATCACAGTTTTACAAACAGATAACAATTGAAAAGATAAGGTAACTGTCGTCGCCGTCAGAAGAGGCGATCGGAGCGACGCGATGGTTTTGAAATGACTCGCGTTTTTTGAAAGAAGTGGTTCAACGCCTTTAGGCTGTCCAATAACCAGGTTGAACCTAAAGGCGAGGTTTTCGAAAAGGTTTGAGGAGTAGCCATCAGTGTTTTAACCTTAAACACTGAAAAAGGTAAAGAAAAGAAGAAGGCAGTGGTTTTAGAAAAAACCAACTTTGGTCATTACAACCAGAGTTGGGTAAGGGAGTTAGTTACGTGTGGGGAAGGTGTTAGGACCCCCACAATGCCCCTTTTGGGTTCCCTATGATGGACTAACTTAGAAAATAAACACTTAAAGAAATTATGCTTTTACCCTATTATTCTATTTACTTGCAGAATTTAAATATCTACATGGCTCTATTATTTAATGCACACAAAGAAAGCGATAAAAAAAGCAATAAAAAAGACAGAGAATAGAGAAGGAACCTCCGAAGCAAGCTTTATATTAACTCTTCGAAAATGTGAGGACGCTTTTTGGTAGTCCCTGCTGTAGACCCCTAATTTTGCCCGGTCTCTCAATAAAGGCTAAAGAGACTTCCTACAACAAAGACAAAGCTCGCCTGACATCTCAATAAAGGCCAAGAAGACTTCCTATATGAAGATAAAGCTTTAACGGGAGTTTATCGGCATCAAACGACGTCCGAATACAGAAAGGAAAGCTTCCCAGGGGTCCCAGAACACAAAGGCTGGCCAAAACAGGTCGAGACGGCCGTCCCAAGGTCGAGACGGCCGTCCCAACCTTCCCTGGCCAAGTGGGACTGCCAGTCCCAGCTTTCAGGTGGTCTCAGCCTTTGTAAAAGAGGCAGTTGGGACGGCCGTCCCAACCCAGAGGGCGTCTCAAATGTGCAGGCAGCGAAAAAACTATAAATAGGAGGCTCATTTGCCACTGTTTCACACACCAGACAACTCCCAGTACTTGTCTATTCTCTTCCCTCTTCGAATGAACTCTCTGATTGCCTTAATAAGGTAACAATCAGTTAAGGAATCATATTCTGTTAGAAAAGTAGTTTTAAATCAAGAGGGGGGGTGAATTGATTTTTGAAAGTTTTTCGCAATACACAGATTATCTAATTCGAAAATTAAGATTACTTATCAATTCACAAATCACAAAGCAATCAAACAGTTTAAGTGCAGCAGCAGAAATTAAAGAGAGAAAGGTTAGGAAAGATTTCACCGGTAATTTTATACTGGTTCACCCAATACCAGGGCTACGTCCGGACTCCAGCCAAATTCCACTGGGTTCCACTAGAATAGATGTTTTACAGACTCACCCTCTTACACCTATTCTAACTCTCCACCAAGAACCAAATTCCAGTTCTTGGAAACCTTCGCAACCAAATTCCAGCCACAGAGAACCCAGTGCCCAAATTCCAGGCACCACACACAAGAACCAAATTCCAGCTCTTGCTTTAACCTTTCCACCAAGAACCAAATTCCAGTTCTTGGCAACTTTCTACAACAGCTGCAGAAAACTTGTACCCAAATTCCAGGTACAAAACAAGTACAAATGAATGAATAGAAATTTAAAAGAAGAAACAAAGAAAGCTCAAACCGGATTACACCAATCCACGATCAGTTTCTTCTTCAAAGAAATGCAAAGTGCCTCAAGAAAGATTTCAAAAGAAGTTCACAAAAACAGTTGTGTATCTTTCTTGAAAAATGCTAATAGTTGTTTGTATTGATTGCTTGAATTGTGTAAAAGCTGATGTATGATCTATATCTCAAAGTTTCAAGCAAATTTGTTTATAAAAGAGTATTTTCAAATCTGCCGCATTAATTAATCTGTTGAAAGTTTGTTTTAATCTGTTGAAATAGCCGTTATAATCTGTTAAAAGTCCTTTCAACCCATTAATGCATTCTTGATCTTTAACGAGAAAATGTTTTAGTTGATACAACCATGTTTATATCGGTTAAAACGTTTTACAAACATTTTCTAAGTATAAAACAATCGATTGAATCGCGTATTAATCGATTGATTTGTTTAAAAACCTCTTTATAAAACTTTCCAAGTTATTTTAGCTGATATAAAGTCGTTTTAATCGATTAAAAACCTGCACGTAATTTTTCTAAGTTGTTCTAATCGGTTGAAATACGTTTTAATCGATTGAAAAGATTTTCTAAGTTATTTTAATCGATTGAAATACGTTTTAATCGATTGAAACAGATCTGATCGGTCATAATTCAATTCGATCGATCATATCCAACTTCGATCGGTCATAATCTCATTCTGATCGATCATCCTGACATCCAAAGTGATTTTAATCGATTGAAACGTGTTTTAATCGATTAAAATAATTCTAATCGCTCATATTTAAGATCTGATCGATTATATTGCATTCTGACCTATTACATTCGAATTCTAATCGGTCATAAAGAGTTTTAATCGATTAAAAGAAGTTTGTATCGATTAAAATATTGTAAAAACACTTTTTAAAACATTCTTAAGTGTTTTAAATTGATTCTTTCAAACCTGTATCGATTAATAACTTGTTTAAGAAAATTCTTTGCCAAAATGCTTTTGTTTTTGATTTGTTAAAAACTGCTTTTGAGGCATTTTGCAAAATGAATGAAGAAGCTTTATGCGATGGAAAAGGTAAAGTGGTTTTACCTAAGCTTTCGTTTAGACACACTAAGTCTTCAGCTCCTTTGTTCTGAGTGACTTGTTTGACTGCTGCAGAGTTGACCCTTTGACTTTATCTTTGACTTCATCAAATCAATGAGATCTATGCTAGTATCACTTTCAACAAGCTTTGTATTACGAATCTTTAATCGTGAGGATGCGTTTTGGCAATCCTTCGCTCTACAAAGACTCTCCTCTCCGAATACAACACTGACTCGACTAAATTTTACAGAAGAATCGACTGCTGGAATATGAAAGTGATCCTAGCAAAGATCTCATTGATTTGACTTCATCAAAAATAGGGAATAGAAGAGAAAAGAATAAAATGTAAGGTTTCGAAAAAAATATGCTCAAATTTTTGAAAATACAAAGTGAATCAATATTTCACTCATGAAAAGAATCAATTAAAGTTGATTCAAACTTATCTCCATTAACACGTTTGTAATGAATACAATTAACACGTGTAAAGATAAGGGAATCACGCTTTAGTAGCATGTTACAGGAACAGCCATTAACTAAAGCCTTTAATCTTTCTTCCCAGAATAAAAATCGATTAAAAACAGAGCATAATCGGTTAAAATGTTCTTGGTAAATGATTTTAATCGATTGAAAGAAAGGTTTAATCGATTAAAACATTTAAGATTTTGAAAACATGAATTTTTAATAAAAACAATCGATTGTTTCGATTTTAAATCGATTAAAAAAAGTAATGCAATTTGTTGTTTAGTTTATTTAACATGAAAGTGATCCTAGCAAAGATCTCATTGATTTGATGAAGTCAAAGATAAAGTCAAGGGTCAACTCTGTAGCGATCAAACAAGTCACTCGGAACAAAGGAGCTGAAGACTTAGTGTGTCTAAACAGAAAGCTTAGGTAAAACCACTTTACCTTTTCCACTGCATAAAGCTTCTTCATTCATTTTGCAAAATGCCTCAAAAACAGTTTTTAACAAATCAAAAACAAAAGCATTTTGGCAAAGAATTTTCTTAAACAAGTTATTAACGCGATACAGGTTTGAAAGAATCAATTTAAAACACTTAAGAATGTTTTAAAAAGTGTTTTTACAATATTTTAATCGATACAAACTTCTTTTAATCGATTAAAACTCTTTATGACCGATTAGAATTCGAATGTAATAGGTCGAATGCAATATAATCGATCAGATCTTAAATATGAGCGATTAGAATTATTTTAATCGATTAAAACACGTTTCAATCGATTAAAATCACTTTGGATGTCAGGATGATCGATCAGAATGAGATTATGACCGATCAGAGTTGGATATGATCGATCAGAATTGAATTATGACCGATCAGATCTGTTTCAATCGATTAAAACGTATTTCAATCGATTAAAATAACTTAGAAAATCTTTTCAATCGATTAAAACGTATTTCAACCGATTAGAACAACTTAGAAAAATTCTGTGCAGGTTTTTAATCGATTAAAACGACTTTATATCAGCTAAAATAACTTGGAAAGTTTTATAAAGAGGTTTTTAAACAAATCAATCGATTAATACGCGATTCAATCGATTGTTTTATACTTAGAAAATGTTTGTAAAACGTTTTAACTGATATAAACATGGTTGTATCAACTAAAACATTTTCTGTTAAAGATCAAGAATGCATTAATGGGTTGAAAGGACTTTTAACAGATTATAACGGCTATTTCAACAGATTAAAACAAACTTTCAACAGATTAATTAATGCAGCAGATTTGAAAATACTCTTTTATAAACAAATTTGCTTGAAACTTTGAGATATAGATCATACATCAGTTTTTACACAATTCAAGCAATCAATACAAACAACTATTAGCATTTTTCAAGAAAGATACACAACTGTTTTTGTGAACTTCTTTTGAAATCTTTCTTGAGGCACTTTGCATTTCTTTGAAGAAGAAACTGACTGTGGATTGGTGTAATCCGGTTTGAGCTTTCTTTGTTTCTTCTTTTAAATTTCTATTCATTCATTTGTACTTGTTTTGTACCTGGAATTTGGGTACAAGTTTTCTGCAATGTTGTAGAAAGTTGCCAAGAACTGGAATTTGGTTCTTGGTGGAAAGGTTAAAGCAAGAGCTGGAATTTGGTTCTTGTGTGTGGTGCCTGGAATTTGGGCACTTGGGTTCTCTGTGGCTGGAATTTGGTTGCGAGAGGTTTCCAAGAACTGGAATTTGGTTCTTGGTGGAGAGTTAGAATAGGTGTAAGAGGGTGAGTCTGTAAAACATCTATTCTAGTGGAACCCAGCTGGAATTTGGCTGGAGTCCGGACGTAGCCCTGGTATTGGGTGAACCAGTATAAAATTACCGGTGAAATCTTTCCTAACCTTTCTCTCTTTAATTTCTGCTGCTGCACTTAAACTGTTTGATTGCTTTGTGATTTGTGAATTGATAAGTAATCTTAATTTTCGAATTAGATAATCAGTGTATTGCGAAAAACTTTCAAAAATCAATTCACCCCCCTCTTGATTTAAAACTACTTTTCTAACAATTGGCATCGGAGCGAGGTGCTTGAAAGTTAATCAAGTTACTTCGATCCATGGCATTTTCCGAGGGAGCGTACATTGATAGACCTCCATCTGTTGTGTGGAACAGATTATCTATTCGGAAAATAAGGATGAAAATCTTCATTGAATCTGTTAGTATAAATGCTTGGAATGTTATTGAACAGGAAACTGATATTGCTAACAGAATTCAAGATGATTGTATTGCCAAAAATATCATCTTATCCGCTCTTAACGGAGATGATCTTTTCGGGATTGCACACTGCCAAACTGCTGCACAAATGTGGAAGATTCTTGAAAAGACCTATGAAGAAGCACCGAAATATGTTTGATGGTCAAATCGGAATCACCAAAAACCGAGTGTAAGTTCTGAATCTATAAACTATAGCTCATTACAAGATGCTTTCTTTGAAATACATGAAGTAACAAAGAAATTAGAAACCGAAAACAGAAAGTTGAAAAGCATGAATAGGCTATTAGAAAACAAGATCATTATTCTTGAAAAGAAAATAAGTGATGAAGAAACTAAGGATAAAAAGTTAGAATTAGAGAATGATACTGATTGCATGTGTAATATTGGAGATTGCAAAAAATGTCCCGAGTTACAAAAACAAGTATCATACCTAGTAAAAACTTCATCTAAATTAGCACAAGGAAAGAATAATCTTGATAAGATACTTGATTCCCAAAAGTTAGTTATTGAACGTGGTGGTATAGGTTATACACCGACCATTGGAAAGAAAACCAGAGCTTTCAAAAATTATTTTGCATATAGTAAAACAGTTTCATCTCCATTTATTAAATGTTTTTACTTGTATGAAAAAGGGTCACTCGTTAAATACTGCAGAATTAAGAAATATGCAGTACCCAAAGGAAGAATGAAATGGGTTCCAAAGATTAATTCCTTTCAAATAACCTGATCAGGACCCGAGTAATTATAAAGGGTACCGAACAATTCTTAATTTGTTTTGCAGGAACAAGTGCGGGAATCCCTTGAAGATCGAGAGCTGCGAAACCAGGTTCCGTGTATTTAAATTAATTGTTTTAATTGATATAAACCAATATTAATCGATTGAAATAACTTACCGTACCATTTTAATCGATTGAAATGTCGAAATAATCGATTAAATTGTTCTCGGAATGTTGGTTTAGTCGTTTTAATCGATTAGAATAAATTTATATCAACTAAAAACACTTAGGATCAAAATTAATCGATTCATTTATGTTTTAATCGATTTAAATACTGGTGATATTTTTTTTATTACATTACTGTACCTTACAAATCGATCCTTTTATAAAACAAATCGATTAATTCACTGTAGATATTTTCAACTCTAATGACAAGAATCAAATTAATAGATAATGAGTTGATTAATCAATTGATTAGGATCTGTAAACAAGACTTATAACATCTAATTGAAGTTTGACAGGGAAATTCAAAACAAAAACTCAGTTGTCTATTATCTGCAATAAATCTTTAAAGATTTCTTTGACCAAATCAACATTATTCCCAAGAACAAATTAACCGATTCACCCACTATCCCGTAAATTGTGTCGCACATGCTCGAACGAGATCTTTAATTAGAAACTAAGACTAGTGGAATAAATGTGGGAAAGTTATTGCCGATTGAAATACTGCAAACTTTACATGTAGGAAAGTTATCCATAGATGAAAATGTTATTTTAACATAGTCATGATTCAAGCTTGTAGATGTCCTTACATGGAATGCTTGCGTAGTAATACATTGAAAATCAAAGGAATTATCAAAGAATGGACTGTAACTTTTCTTATAGACACTAGTTACAAACAGGTCAAACTGTTAGGACTCGAAAACATAGTTTATCAAAATTTTTTTTGTGATAATTGTTTCGGTAATAAGTTATTCATTACTAGGAAATCCAATAAATACATGTTTTCATTAAATTTCTTGATATTACATTGCAATATATTTGAAATAATTTTGAGCATGCATTGGTTCAAAACTCTTGGTGAAATTCATTGAACTGTGCAACCCTGATAATTTGCTTTAATCATCAATGTCACGAGGTGACACTGCAAGGGAACCAATCTGGGACAGCAATTCAAAAATTGAATAACGTGGTACAGGGAATGTATGTTTTATGGTCAGTACAGGGATAAATTTTATATTGTTTTTGAATTCTGGATTGATTGTCATCACCTGTCCTCATTACTAATCATTGCCCACTCTACCAGAATAAGTTTTTTGTTAATCACTTGTGCATATGATACCACTGGAAAACAACAAAGTTAAAAATGACTCATTCTTCAAAAGATAATGATGACTGGTTCACTATAAGTGAGAATAACACCCATCATACTACATTAATAAGAATGCAGTTATTTGCTTGGATGATGACAATGCTAGGGGTTCAAAATGGGTTTTTAGGAATAAAATGGATGAAAATGGCATAATCACAAGAAATAAAGCCAGATTAGTTGCTAAAGGGTACAATCGAGCAAGAAGGGATAGACTTTGATGAAACATATGCTCCAGTTGCTAGGTTAGAAGTCGTTAGATTACTCGCTTGCCTATGCTTCTATTAAAAATTTCGAGGTTGTTCCAAATGGATGTCAAAAGCGCTTTCTTGAATGGATATTTGAATGAAGAAGTTTTTGTCACTCAACCACACTGGGTTTGAAGATCATATTCATCCAGAATATGTTTACGGGTTGAAGAAAGCCCTGTATGGTCTCAAACAAGCCCCAAGGCAATGGTATGAAAGGTTAAGTAACTTTCTTATCTCAAAGGGCTATCATAGAGGTTTGGTGGACAAAACTTTGTTTCTAAAGAAACTGAATAATGATATAATTCTGGTTCAAGTTTATGTTGATGACATCATATTTGGTGCTACTAATGAGACCTTATGCAAAGATTTCATGAAAGACATGCAGGGTGAGTTTGAGATGTCAATGATGGGGGAACTTAATTACTTCCTTGGACTCGCAAGTCAAACAACTTCAAGAAGGAAGTCTTCTTCATCAATCAAAGTACTTGCACGAACTGCTCGAAGAGATTTGAAATGGAACACCGCAAGGAGGCATCAACACCTATGTCAACAAGCTGCTACCTTGATTCCGATGAAAAAGGGAAATGCATTGATGAAACCAAATATAGGGGGCTTATTGGTTCTTTATCGTATTTAACGACTAGCGGACCCGACATTATGTTCGATGTACTGTATGTGTGCCAGGTTCCAATCTGCACCAAAAGAGTCTCACCTTACTGCTGCAAAAAGGATCCTCAAGTATCTCAAGGGGACTTTAAATGTTGGGTTATGGTATCCAGGTGAGTCTAAACTGAATTTAGTTGGATATTCTGACTCGATTTTGCAGTGTGTAAACTTGACGAAAGAGTACCGAGTGGCACCTGTCATCTCCTAGGAAGCGATCTAATCTCTTGGCACAGGCAAGAAGCGAGTCATGTGTTGCTTTGTCTACAGCTGACGAGAATATATTGCTTCTTGGCGATTGCTTGTGCTCGATCTCTCTGGATAAAACAGCTGGCTTGAGGATTACGGTTTAACCCTCAGGAAAATCCCTCTCTTATGCGATAATACCAGTGCCATAATGCTAACTAAAAAATCCAATTCAACATTCTAGAACAAAGCATATAGAAATAAGGCATCATTTTATTAGAGATCATATTCTAAAAGGTGATTGCGAGATCTTTTTTATAGAAGCTGAAAAACAACTAGCGAGATATTTTCACAAAACCCCTTGTTAGTGATAGGTTTTTCAAAATTCGCACTGAGTTAGGCATCTTAGACGCATCAAACATTACTTAGAGTGCAAGTCTGGTTGTTTTAGTCAATAATAACACCTTTTAATCGTTAAATAAACTAAACAACAAATTGCATTACTTTTTTAATCGATTTAAAATCGAAACAATCGATTGTTTTTATTAAAAATTCATGTTTTCAAAATCTTAAATGTTTTAATCGATTAAACCTTTCTTTCAATCGATTAAAATCATTTACCAAGAACATTTTAACCGATTATGCTCTGTTTTTAATCGATTTTTATTCGGGAAGAAAGATTAAAGGCTTTAGTTAATGGTCAGTTCTGTAACATGCTACTAAAGCGTGATTCCCTTATCTTTACACGTGTTAATTGTATTCATTACAAACGTGTTAATGGAGATAAGTTTGAATCAACTTTAATTGATTCTTTTCATGAGTGAAATATTGATTCACTTTGTATTTTCAAAAATTTGAGCATATTTTTTTCGAAACCTTACATTTTATTCTTTTCTCTTCTATTCCCTATTTTTGATGAAGTCAAATCAATGAGATCTTTGCTAGGATCACTTTCATATTCCAGCAGTCGATTCTTCTGTAAAATTTAGTCGAGTCAGTGTTGTATTCGGAGAGGAGAGTCTTTGTAGAGCGAAGGATTGCCAAAACGCATCCTCACGATTAAAGATTCGTAATACAAAGCTTGTTGAAAGTGATACTAGCATAGATCTCAGTGATTTGATGAAGTCAAAGATAAAGTCAAAGGTCAACTCTGCAACAGTCAAACAAGTCACTCAGAAGATTGGAGCTGAAGACTTAGTGTGTCTTATCAGAAAGCTTAGGTAAAACCACTTTACCTTTTCCATTGCATGAAGCTCCTTCACTCAATTTACAAAATGCCTCAAAAATAGTTTTAAACAAATCAAAAACAAAAGCATTTTGACAAAGAACTTTCTTAACAATGTTTTTAACTGATATAGTTTTAAAAGAAACAATTAAAATCACTTAGAATGCGTAAAGAAGTGTTTTTACAGTATTTTAATCGATACAAACTTCTTTTAATCGATTAAAACCCTTTATGACCGATTAGAATTCGAATATGACAGGTCAGAATGAAATATAATCGATCAGACTTTAAAAATGAGCGATCAGATTTATTTTAATCGATTAAAACACGTTTCAATCGATTAAAACCACTTTGGAAGTCAGGATGATCGATCAGAATGAAATTATGACCGATCAGAGTTGGTTATGATCGATCAGAATTGAATTATGACCGATCAGACTTATTTCAATCGATTAAAACGAATTTCAATTGATTAAAATGACTTGAAAATTTTTGTACAGAGTTTCAATCGATTAAAACGCATTTCAATCAATTAAAATCACTTGGAAAATTTTTGTACAGAGTTTCAATCGATTAAAACATATTTCAACCGATTAAAACAACTTGGAAAAATTCTATGCAGGTTTTTAACCGATTAAAACTTCTTTGTATCAGTTAAAATAACTTGAAAAGTTTTATAAGAAAGTTTTAAAGTAAATCAATCGATTAAAACACGAATCAATCGATTGAATCACACTTAGAAAATGTTTGTAAAATGTTTTAACTGATATAAACATGGTTGTATCAACTAAAACAATTCTGTTAAAGAAACAAGAACGCATTAATGGGTTGAAAGGACTTTTAACAGATTATAACGGCTATTTCAACAGATTAAAACAAACTTTCAACAGATTAATTAATGCAGCAGATTTGAAAATTCTCTTTAAAAACAGTTTTGCTTGAATTTTTTAAAAAGAGATTGAACATCAGTTTTTACACATCCAAAGCAATCAATTCAAGCAACTGTTAGCATCCTTTTCCAAGAAAGATTCGCAACTGCTTTGTGAACTTCTTTTTGAAATCTTTCTTGAGGCATATTGCATTCTGTGAAGAAGAAACTTATTGTGGATTAGAGTAATCCGGTTTGAGCTTTCTAAGTCTCTTCTTTGTAAATTCTTTTTCATTACTTTGTATTGTGCTGTGCCTGGAATTTGGGTACAAGTTTTCTGCAGCTGGTAGGTGGTTGTAGAAGTTTCCAAGAACTGGAATTTGGTTCTTGGTGGAGAGGTTGAGTACGAGAACTGGAATTTGGTTCTTGTACTCGTTTGGTGCCTGGAATTTGGGCACTGGTTTCTCTGCAATCTGGAATTTGGTTGTAGAGGTTTTTCAAGAACTGGAATTTGGTTCTTGGTGAAAGGTTTGGTGCCTGGAATTTGGGTACCTGGGTTCTCTGCTAGCTGGAATTTGGTTGCGAGAGGTTTCCAAGAACTGGAATTTGGTTCTTGGTGGAAAGGTTAAAGTCGAGAACTGGAAATTGGTTCTCGGTGTTAGAGTAGGTGTAAGATTGTTGAGTCTGTAAAACATCTATTCTAGTGGAACCCAGCTGGAATTTGGTCGGAGACTGGACGTAGCCCTGGTATTGGGTGAACCGAGTATAAAATTACCGGTGAAATCTTTCCTAACCTTTCTCTCTTTAATTTCAGTTGTTGCGCTTGTATTGTTTAATTGCTTTGTGATTCGTGAATTGATTAGTAAACTTAATTTTCGAATTAGATAATCTGTTTATTGCGAAAAACTTTCAAAAATCAATTCACCCCCCCTCTTGATTTAAAACTACTTTTCTAACACTTGCTACGGAGGTTCTGTTCAATTCTATTCTCTTTTACTGCTTTATTTATTGCTTTCTGTATGCAATAAGAAATAAAGTCATGTAGATAGCCATTTTTAACATTATGCAATAAAATAGGGTAATCGCGTAATTTCTCATAATCTTTACTTAAATGAATTAATCCATCATAGGGAACCCGAAAGGGGCGTTGTGGGGTGCTAACACCTTCCCCACACATAACTAACTCCCTTACCTAACTCTGGTTATAATGGCCAAGTTTGGTTTTTATTAAAATCAACGCCTTTTTATCCTTTTCCAATGTTTATGGTCAAAACATTGGTGGCGACTCCAAAAGAACCCTTTTTCGAAAACCTTGCTTTTATTAGAGGATAGTTCAATTGTTGAGCACCTCGGAAGCAATGAACATAATTTCAACATAAAACGCGAGTCTAAACCATCTTTTCGCGACCGCTCGCATAAACGTTCGAGATGTCCCTGGATGTCGAAACGAACGGCGGCGACAGATGGCGACTCTGCTGGGGAAGCTAGAGAGTTGATCCCATTTAGTGACGGATAAAATTCAAACTAAGTAAAGATTTGAAATTACGCCTTTACCCTCCGTTGTATGTTTTATTATGGCTTTAATAAATTGCTGTATGAGTATTTTCTGCAAATTGTTTGAAATATAAATTGCACACAAAAACCCTTGCACACAATAGTCCCTCTATACCCGGGGGCAAGAGTGAATACCTATAGGGAGTGGGTGGCAGATACGACCGGCTTGTTGGCACACGGGGCTACAACCGTTGTCGGAAACCACCAACTCAAGGTGATAACTCTCTTCTTTTGGTCTAAGGATGTCGCCACGGAGTTCCGTGCATGACTCGAGGACTGAGAGATTGAGAGGTCCCTATCATGGGGGCACCTTGGGGACCTTTGGCCTTGGTGAGAACAGTTTAGAACCACCCAAACCAAGCACGTTTCTGCAGGAAAACCCTACCTCGTGATTAAATAAGCGTGGCTCTGCTCGTGGATGTATGAATTGTGTGTGCATTCGTTTGCTGCATTTGTATTGATGCATTAGCATAGGGTAATCATACAACAAACAAAATAGTGAAAAACCCTAAAAATCATAAAAGTGATAAGATAAACCAACTTTATCTCGGACAGTCTTCAGTTAAGCTAGCCTGGTTTCATGTTCTTTGTAAGCTAAGTAGCCACGTTGACCGACAGAAGAGATAAAGGATCATAAAAAATATAAAAACAAATTAAAAACATAAAATATCTTTTACAATAAAAAGATTTTCGACAAAGTCATATCATTCATACCACATCATCCAATAAGTGGTAAAACCGAGAGAGAAAATAAATGCACTAAGAAAAGTATGCATAAACATCATCATAATAAATCTCTCATAAACACATTCATTCTAGGATTTATTAGATATCCTTAGACAATAGCGAAAGAGACCCAAGTGCATTTGTCACCTTCCTAGAAGAGATAAGTGCGCTAAGGTATGTTGGCAACCTTTGAAAAAAGGAAGTTAGCACACTAAGGTGGGTATGGTACCCTTAAAACATAGGCTTTTGAGAAGATACTAAAGCTATTGTCTAAGGCATATCTATTTCACACCAATCATTTGAAATAAAAAGACTATAATAAAAATCGTTAAAATCATTTAGAAAGTGGCTGGTCTTCCGCCCGTCCTCACTCGCGCTCAAAAAGCTAAGAAGATGGAGCAACTAGAAGAACAAAACCGAAAGCTCACCACTGAGCTTAATACGCTGAAAGAGCAAATGGCTCAAATGTTGGAAATGATGCGCCAACAGAATCTCCACAAAGAGGGTCCTCAAAGTGGACAAGCCTCTCATCAAGAAGAAGAAGAGGAACCTCAGGATGAGCATGACCAATCTGATACAAGAGCAGTACATATTCATGCTCTGGAAGTATCAAAGCAACAAATTACTGCTCTTGAAGAGAGGCTGAGAGCCATGGAGGGGCATAAATTTGATGTAAAAGAGGCGGCTGATATCTGCCTCGTTAAAAACATCCAATTCCCTAACAAATTCAAAACTCCGGACTTCCCAAAATACATGGGATTAACTTGCCCCAAAAGCCATCTTACAATGTACTGCCGTAAGATGGTTGCGTATGCTGACAATGAAAAGCTCCTGATCCATTGCTTTCAGGAGAGCTTAGCTGAATCAACCCTAAACTAGTATATGCAACTGCAAGGAGGGCAAGTCCAAACATGGAGACATTTAGTAGATGCTTTCCTTCGTCGTTATAAATACAATATTGATCTGACCCTTGAAAGAGCAGATCTACAGTTACTCAGCAAGAAAGATGACGAATCTTTTAAGGCATATGCCCAAAGATGGAGGGAATTGGCAGCACAAGTGGAACCTCCTCTGTCCGACAAAGAAACCACATCCATGTTCATCAATTCTCTAACTGGTCCCTATTATGACAAAATGATAGGGAACACATCAACACTCTTTGCGGATGTGGTAATTATAGGAGAAAGAGTAGAGCAAGGTCTGAAAAGCGGAAGAATTACACAGCACACTTCCTCCAATTCCTCTACTCCAAACATTAAGAAGAACTTCAGAAAGAAGAAGGAAGGAACTGTGAATGCAATCAACATTGCCACTCCTTCTTCTTCCTCACAGCAGACCAAGTCACGCAAACCGGAAAGGAAATTCACTCCAATACCTACCTCCTATGGAAGTCTGCTATTAAAATTGTTGGATGCTAAACTCCTTGTACGCATCCCTCCCAAGAAAATGGAGCCACCATATCCAGAATGGTATAAGCTGAACGAAAAATGCAATTATCATTCGGATGCTCCGGGACACTCCGTGGATAACTGCATGGCCTTAAAACATAAGGTCCAAGATTTAATAGATGCAGGATGGATCACCTTTGACGCCTCTACTCCAAAAGTAGATGATCAGCCTCTTTCCAAACCCGAATGAAGGTTGGGCTAAGGAAGATTAGCAATTTAGGGCTCATCATTTTTGTCATATAATAAAAATAAATACAAAAAAATATATAATAAAAAATATATCAAAAAGCTTCCGATGTATTTCTCGTGATCCTCGCTCATGATCACGGGATTTTTTTGATTAATATTGGCTTTGTAAATATTTCTTTCTATCAATACAACGAGGCATTATTCATAATATTCATATTCTTTGTCATTCTTTTCCCTCTCACACATTTAATAAAAAAATCTAAAACAAAGCATAATCGTACAATCATGTCTGTGATTAAAAACTCTCTGGAAGATCCGAAAGCCGAAAGCGAATGGATTGAGTCAGACAGTGAGGAGGGGACCATTTCCCCGAACATGCAAAGACTGTTAGAAAAATAAGCTCAATTGATACAGCCCCATCAGAAAAAAACTTAGGCCATCGATCTGGGACAAAGAGATAATAAGAAAGAAGTAAATATCAGTACCCAAATTGATAATGTCAGGGAAGGGGCAATAACGCTTGTACGTTTATTCATTCCTCGTCTTTTCCCTTATACATCGGATAAAGTTGTACCGTGGAGATACATAGAAGAATCATCAAGATATCTCCAATATAGCCAGCATCGGGGGCAGGACGAAAAGCAAAAGAATTTATTCACCCAAGGAGCTACAAGATAATGCTCCTAAAAACAAAGGAAAAAAGAATCCAAGGGGAAGATTAAGTAGACCTTGGATTAACAGTGCTAGGGAAGTTCCTTCAACGCTCCACCGAAAAATCAAATTCGTGGTAGGCGACAAGTTGATCATGGTTCAAGCTAAAGACTACATTCGGATCAGCGAGCCGTCCACCATACCTTAAATGGATACGGCTGAAGAAGACATTTGAAAATATGGAAAAACTTCCTAGTAATATAAAAATGGCCCATATAATGAAGAGATATGGATATAGCCTAGACAAGGTCCTGGAAAGGACGCTCAAGGAATAAGAGAGCCATCAGATTTAAGGATAATCCTTTAAAGTACGACCCTACAAAAGATCAAGTCATACACAGAAAAGAGAAGTCTCCCCTTCATACCTCAAAATCGATCTCCCGAAAAGAGGGATATTAGCGCAAAGAGTAGCATTAGTCATTAGGTGTCCTTCTTCCAATTTTAAGGGATGTAAACTCAATGACTATTAGAGATCACTCCTCGGGGTGTGCCCGATCCCCGAGCATCTTTAGGGCACACATTTCCCTTTGAATTACAAAAGAATGCTAGTCTTACTATCTGCTTCTTTTCTCGTTAATCATATCTATACCTCATAAATAACCATGTTTAGACAAACATTTTGTTCCAAGCGCCATAGACAAAATGAAGCCAAAGTTAACATGGTTGATTAGTTAGAGACACAAATAAGAAAATCGTGTTTCGACAATATTTTGAGAAAAGAAATTATTATTAAAAGAAGCCCGTCAAGGTCAAAGGGCCAAGACAAAAAGATAAAAGGGCAAAATCCTAGGCTGAAAACCCAAAAGGGTGGACTAGGAATGTTAATCAGTCACACCTCATTAAGAACAAAACGTTTGTCTAAACTAGCCTAAACACCGACCAACCTTGGCAAGCCATTCTTACAAAAACTATTATTTCAAAAAAAAATCTTACTAAAACACAAGCCTTTGCAATAAATCCCTTTCTTTCTCTTCTCTTGACCATTTCACTATAAAGCATTCAAATAATAAAGGGGAATGTGGAAATACAGTGATCAATAGGAGAATTGAAATCCCTAAGGAAAGGAAGAGGGGCATTGATATGACAATTGCTCTATATTCAAAAGGATTACTCTTCGGTTATAGCAAAGATTCGAGACGGCAAATCGGTACAGCTAATCATGTTGACAAAAGCACATGATGATGGAAGTAAACTTAACAGAAGCTGAATGGGTTCAAAGCCAATATGACCAACTAAACCTTATTGAAGAAAAATGGCTGAATATGATATGTCATGGACAAGCCTATCAAAGGAAAATAAAAAGGCTTACAAAAAGGTCAACCCTCATATTTACCATAAGAAGGATTTAATGGTAAATAAGTTGCTTCCAGCCCAGAAGAATAAAATTGGAAAATGGGCAACAAACTATGAAGGACCCTTTGTGCTCAAATGAGCTTTCTCGGAAGGGGCTCTTATCCTCGCCAATATGGATGGAAAAGAACTTCGACACCTAATCAACTTCGGTACGGTGAAGAAGTTGTTAGAATCGCACAGCGAAATGACCGTGTGGTCGGACAAAAACCAAGAGGGGGGTGAATTGGTTTCTTAATAAAAATTAGGTTTTCAAAATTTTCACCAAATTTTACCGATTAAAAACTGTGTAAATGTAAATAGAGAAGGGATAGAAATCTTACACAGGAGATTTATACTGGTTCGGATCAAAAGACCCTACGTCCAGTTGCTAATCACTCAACAGAGGATTAACGCTGTCACTATAAACAAGTTGTTACAAACATATTACAATTGAGAAGATAAAGATACGAAAACACCTCTCTTGAAATCCACAAGAGATGATGAACAACTTTCCCTAGAGACGGCACAGCACACCATCCACTAAGAACTCCACTTAGTGATTCTTATCGCTTCTAGCCCACACCAGGTTCCAAAAGCCCCCTTTCCTTGCAACAAACAGTTCTCTAGCACTCACAACACTTAACTTTTGTATGGAAAAGGTTGTTCTACTTTTCTGAGTGCCATAGAAGAGTTTAAGCAGAGAAATTAGGGTTTAGGAATTGGGGATTTCGAAACTAGGGTTCTTGGAAATAGGATTTTCAAAAATAGGGTTGATTTGAAGTTTAAAATCAAAAACAGACTGAAATAATCAATTAAATGAAGTTATAATCGATTAAAACAGAGCCAAAATCAACAGAACCCAAAACCTCTCTGTTTTAATCGATTAAAAGGGGTTTTAATCGATTATCAGACCTGATAATCGATTATCTGGATATTTAATCGATTAAAGCAGTGAGTTGATACAGAAAATGGCTTTTCTCACTGTTTTAATTGATTATTTCCCTATATAATCGATTAAAGTCGAGCCTGGATGATAAATTTGAGCTTTTTGAAGCTTCTAAGGTGCAGACTATGTACCGGCTATCTTAAACTCTAATATTACAGACTCAATCTAATTAAAACAGAGTTATTACAATACAAAACAAGTCTTCAACACACTAAGTCTTTGAGTTCTTGAATCATCATCAAAATCAACAATCTTCATGTTCATCAAGTGCAATATCAAGTCCTTGAATGTTCAACAGAAGTATTATGCTTGAAGACATTGCTCATGACCCGTCAGGAATGAAAACCCGCAAAGGGCATCCCTGGGCAAAAGATAGGGTCCATATCCCTCGCTAGGATACGTCCTAGGCAAAAAGTAGAGGTAAAAAAAAAAGAAGACTAAGAGCAATGGTTACCTCAGTCGAAAACCGAAAAGGCGGCTAAAGTAACATTTTTCCAGAAGCAAGCAGTCTGCATAGTCTTCACTCTGAGCTCAGGCATCTCAACTGAAGCAATTAGGAGAACCAGGGGGAAGATATCATAGACATGACTGTATAAGCCTATACAGTATAGCCAACCCTGACCACCTATTCTTCTAAATACCTTTTGAAATCCTTCTATAAAAGAAATAAACTTTTGCTCATTTATCAATAAAAATTCCTTTTCATTTCCTTTCTCTTGACCAAATATTATGGAAATGCCTCTTTATTGATAAATCATAAATATGCGCAAAGACTTTTAATCAAAGATCAAGCATGCATCTAAAAAAAGGGAAGTATAAAAAATAAGAAAAGAATAAGTGCCTGCTAGGATATTCTTAGGTAAAATTAGGGTAGCCTGCTAGATCGGAAACCCCAAAAGAACGATCTAGGCAAAAGATAAGGCAAAAGCCCCCTAAAATATTCTAGGCAAAAATTAAGGTAGCTCGCTAGATCGAAAACCCGCAAAGGGCGGTCTAGGAAAAAGATAGGGCTAAGACTAAAAAATGAATAAAAGAGGAGCCCATCATCATGAAGAAGGAGCCCATCATGGTCATAAAGGAGGAGCCCATCGGCGTATTCATAAGAAGCCAACGGGAGAAGGCTAGTTACTTTCTAAATGCATAAACAATAGATTGCATTTAGGACATCCACACACAAAGTAGTTGCATAATACGACTTTGTCAAAATCAAGAAAAAAATAATTTTCTTCAAACAAGAATAATAAACATGCATATAAGGAGGATAGTCTCCATACTTGTGATTAAAAACAGGAGGCGCCAGAATCCAGTCTCCATATGAAAATCAAAATCGCAAAAGGCGAAATCAAGACCATTCCAGCAGAATAAAGAGTTTCAAGGAAACTAGCTCCAACCTTCTACACCAATAAAAGAAGGTACATCGAAGAAAAAGGCCAACGGAAAGGCTCAATGATCCCCAAGCGGATCCTTGCCTAATCCAGAGGCAAAACAAAAATTACTTCATGACTCAACACCACCACATGAGTCGTCAAACACAGTCATTTGAAGCCTCAATCAACATCCTTCCACCAATAAAAGAAGGAAGCCATCAACATAGAAAAGGCAACGGAAAGGCTTGATCATCCCCAAGAAGATCCTTGCCTACTCCAGAGGCAAGACAAAAAGACTACCTCACGACTCAATGACATCACCACATGAGTCATCAAGCACACTCATGCAAGAGTCTACGCTTCATTCCCCAAAGGAGAATAAGAACTACACAAGAATTCATCAAAGAAAATATGGAGTCAAATCCTCCATATCACCAGGGGGCAACGAAAAAGAAAGGAAAAGAAAAAAACTTTCATTCCCCAATAGAGGCCACAACGAAAAAGGCCAAATAAAAATCTCCAAGAAGAGTATATCAAGAAAAGTCTACAAAAAGACAAAAACAAGAAAATCTCTTCATCCCGCTCAATAAAGAGCTTCACAAAAGTCAGGAGCCAAGACTCCATCATAAAAAAAATCAAATCAAGGATTAGATCCCCCAAGAAAAGAAAAATTCCCCAGGGATCACCAAAAAGAAAAGAAAAAATATATCTTTTCACCCAAAGAAAAAGCCAATGTGCATAAAAGGCGCACATACAAATCCATTCCCCAGCAGGAATAAGAGCATAGGAAAAGCCAGCTCAAACAAACAGCATCCAATAAGGAGTCAAAAACTCCATTCCTCCCTAGGGGGCAATTCAAAATAGATCCCCAAGAAACGACCAAATCCCTGGTGGATCACCAAAAAGAAAAATCCCCAGCGGGCCTACCAGCAAAAGGCAAAATACAAATTCATATCCTCAGGGAGTTAATAGCCTATAACACCCAATATGAATATCCCCAGTGAAAGGCAAAACCTTCACTCCCAAGAATGCCTAGGCCTACTCAGAGGCAAGCAAAGAGTCAATATCCCCAAGAAACGGGAAATCAACCTATGCAAGAGGTAATACAAGCACAAAGATTTCAAAAAAAGCATCTGCCTACTCAGAGGTATTATCAAGAACAAATATCCTCAAGTAGAACATCAGCCTATTCAGAGGCGAAAAAAACAACAAAGCCTTCACCACTGTTGAAGCATCTGCCTAATCAAGAGGCACAATCAAACCAAAAATCCCCAATGGATTCCCGCCTAAATAAGAGGCAACCAAAAAACAATCCCCGGCAAAGCCGGATGGCTAAACAAGAAAAGCCAAAAACAAGAAATCCCCGGCAAAGCCGGATGGCTAAACGAAAAAGCTAAAAACAAAGAATCCCCAGTAAAATCGGACGACTAACAAAAAAAGTCAAATCAAATATTCCCCACGGAATGGGCGCATGATAAAAAATAGTAAGCCGCTAACACATCTTCATAACCAGAAGACCATAGGATTGACTATCAAAAAGTACATCCTAAGAACCTTGCAGAACGGGGTTCGGACCAGGTGGGGGTAGGTACCCACAAGAGCCTTGCAGAACGGGGTTCGGACCAGGTGGGGGTAGGTACCCATCAGAGCCTTGCAGAACGGGGTTCGGACCAGGTGGGGGTAGGTACCCATCAAAACCTTGCAAAACGGGGTTCGGACCAGGTGGGGGTAGGTACCCATCAGAGCCTTGCAGAACGGGGTTCGGACCAGGTGGGGGTAGGTACCCATCAGAGCCTTGCAGAACGGGGTTCGGACCAGGTGGGGGTAGGTACCCATCGGAGCCTTGCGAACAGTGGTTTGGACCAGGTGGGGGTAGGTACCCATCGAGCCTTGTAGAGCGGGGTTCGGACCAGGTGGGGGTAGGTACCCATCGAGCCTTGCAGAACGGGGTTCGGACCGGGTGGGGGTAGGTACCCATCAAAGCCTTGCAGAATGGGGTTCGTACCGGGTGGGGGTAGGTACCCATCAGAACCTTGCAGAACGGGGTTAGTACCGGGTGGGGGTAGGTACCCATCAGAGCCTTGCAAAACGGGGTTCGTACCAGGTGGGGGTAGGTACCCACCAAGACCTTATAAAATAAGGTTTATACCGGATGGGGGTAAGTACTCATCAGAATCTAGCAAAATGCAGATTCGTACCAGGTGAGGGTAGGTACTCACCAAAGCCTTATAAAATAAGGTTTATACCGGATGAGGGTAGGTACTCATCAGAATCTAGCAAAAATGCATATTCGTACCAGGTGGGGGTAGGTACCCACCAAAGTCTTATAAAATAAGGTTTATACCGGATGAGGGTAGGTACTCATCAGAATCTAGCAAAAATGAAGATTCGTACCAGGTGGGGGTAGGTACCCACCAAAGCCTTATAAAATAAGGTTTATACCGGATGAGGGTAGGTACTCATCAGAATCTAGCAAAAAAATGCAGAATCGTACCAGGTGGGGGTAGGTACCCACCAAAGCCTTATAAAATAAGGCTTGTACCGGATGAGGGTAGGTACTCATCAAAACTTAGCAGAATGCATTAGGTGGAGTAAAATACTCACCTAAGCATTACAAAAACGGGTTGCAAATACCTTGCTTCTATTAGAGGATAGTTCAAGTGTTGAGCACCTCGAAAGTAAGTACCCATAAGAGTTTAGCAAAATGCGAACTCATACTGGGTGAGGGTAGGTACTCACCAAAGCCTTGCAAAACAAGGTTTATACCTAGTGGGGGTAGGTACCCACAAGAGTCTAGTAAAACACAGACTCATACCGAGCGAGGGTAAGTACTCACCAGAGTCTTATAAAGTAAGGCTCAAACCAGATAGGGGTTGGTACCTATCAAAAATATTTATCATCCGGAGAATCAACAAAGAAGTGTCTGAAGGATAACCGGGCAAAAGGGTTAACTCCTTCCCCTACCAACTAATTTTGTCGGCATGTTAAGCCAACAGATTAGTCAGGCAGGTGAAGGGGGGGCAGCTGTAAACCCCTAATTTTGCCCGGTCTCTCAATAAAGGCTAAAGAGACTTCCTACAACAAAGACAAAGCTCGCCTGACATCTCAATAAAGGCCAAGAAGACTTCCTATATGAAGATAAAGCTTTAACGGGCGTTTATCGGAATCAAACGACGTCCGAATACAGAAAGGAAAGCTTCCCAGGGGTCCCAGAACACAAAGGCTGGCCAAAACAGGTCGAGACGGCCGTCCCAAGGTCGAGATGGCCGTCCCAACCTTCCCTGGCCAAGTGGGACAGCCGTCCCAAGTGGGACTGCCAGTCCCAGCTTTCAGGTGGTCTCAGCCTTTGTAAAAGAGGCAGTTGGGACGACCGTCCCAACCCAGACGGCCGTCCCAACCCGGAGGGCGTCTCAAATGTGCAGGCAGCGAAAAAACTATAAATAGGAGGCTCATTTGTCACTGTTTCACATACCAGACAACTCCCAGTACTTGTCTATTCTCTTCCCTCTTCGAATGAACTCTCTGATTGCCTTAATAAGGTAACAATCAGTTAAGGAATCATAGTCTAGCATTCGATTCTTCTGTAAAATTTAGTCGAGTCAGTGTTGTATTCGGAGAGGAGAGTCTTTGTAGAGCGAAGGATTGCCAAAATGCATCCTCACGATTAAAGATTCGTAATACAAAGCTTGCTACGGAGGTTCTGTTCAATTCTCTTCTCTTTTACTGCTTTATTTATTGCTTTCTGTATGCAATAAGAAATAAAGTCATGTAGATAGCCATTTTTAACATTATGCAATAAAATAGGGTAATCGTGTAATTTCTCATAATCTTTACTTAAATGAATTAATCCGTCATAGGGAACCCGAAAGGGGCGTTGTGGGGTGCTAACACCTTCCCCACACGTAACTAACTCCCTTACCTAACTCTGGTTATAATGGCCAAGTTTGGTTTTTATTAAAATCAACGCCTTTTTATTCTTTTCCAATGTTTATGGTCAAAACATTGGTGGCGACTCCAAAAGAACCCTTTTTCGAAAACCTTGCTTTTATTAGAGGATAGTTCAGTTGTTGAGCACCTCAGAAGCAATGAACATAATTTCAACATAAAACGTGAGTCTAAACCATCTTTTCGCGATCGCTCGCATAAACGTTTGAGATGTCCCTGGACGTCGGAACGGACGGCGGCGACACCCGCACTCTACAAGCACGCTCCTCCCGCAAAATAAAGAAAAGTCACTCTATCGAGGGTCGGACGTCTCAAAAAGAGACTTCCTTAACCGATTTCAACCGTAACGAAAATCGGAAAACTCACTCGAACCCTGGAATAATGCTCGGAGTCACTCTAATGTTCCAAAAGGCTTCCTAGAGAGTGGTAGGAGTGAAAAGGTGTGAAAATTTGGAGAATGGGAGCTCCTGTTTATAGGGAACCAGGCCTGGAAAAGGTGGACGACCGTCTGGACATAGTGGACAGCCGTCCATGGCAAAAAGTGACCATGGACAGCCATCCATGTATTGGGGACGGCCGTCCATGGAAACTTTTGGCCATGGACGACCGTCCAAGCTATGTGGACGGCCGTCCATGGTCTTAAAGTTTCCATGGACGACCATCTGCTTGTCCTGGACGACCATCTGCCTGTTCTGGACGACCATCCGCTTGTCCTGGACGGCCATCTACTGTCTTTGGTGGATTTCCCGATTTTTAATGCCTCTAAAAACCCTTCCTATCTTAAATTGAACCTAGAACAAGCTACTAGGGACTTAAAAAAGTCTTGACCATCTTCGAAATGGGCGATCTTCGACTATATTAGGGAGTCGGGCAAGATTTGGGGTCTACAGCTGCCCCCCTTTACCTGACCAATTGACTATGGGTTAACGTACCATGAGGTTAATTGGCGGGTGAAGGAGTTAACCCTCTTGCCCGGTTGTCTTCTAGATGCTCCTCTTGCTGTGGAGGCTGACCCTTCGGACGATATGTTGTGAGGCTTCAGGATGCTCCTTCGATGTGGTAGCTGACCCTTTGCCTATGGTGGCGGCTTACTGATTTCGATCATGCGTTGGTTTCATCTTCAGGTCTTTCCCTTTCCCGAAGTGGTGGTGGCAGCTTACTGCTTCTGATCATGCACCGGTTTTGCCTATGTGCAGGTCTTCATCTTCAGGTCTTTCCCTTTCCCGAAGTGGTGGTGGCGGCTTACTGCTGCTTTCGATCATGCGTCGGTTTTTGCCTATGTGCAGGTCTTCATCTTCAGGTCTTTCCCTTTCCCGAAGTGGTGGTGGCGGCTTAATGCTGCTTTCGATCATGCGTCGATTTTTGCCTGTTGCAGGTCTTTGTCTTCAGGTATTTCCCTTTCCCGAAGTGGTGGTGGCGGCTTACTGCTTCCGATCATGCATCGGTTTTGCCTGCATGCAAGTCTTTGTCTTCAGGTCTTTTCCTTTCCAGAAGTGGTGGTGGCGGCTTACTACTTCCGATCATGCGCCAGTTTTTCCTGTGTGCAGGTCTTCGTCTTCAAGTCTTTCCCTTTCCCGAAGTGGTGGTGGCGGCTTACTGCTTCCGATCATGCGCCAGTTTTGCTTGCATGCAGGTCTTTGTCTTCAGGTCTTTCTCTTTCTCGAAGTGGTGGTGGCGGCTTACTGCTTCTGATCATGCGCCAGTTTTGCCTGTGTGCAGGTCTTTGTCTTCAGGTCTTTCCCTTTCCCGAAGTGGTGGTGGCGGCTTATTGCTTCCGATCATGCGCCAGTTTTGCCTATGTGCAGGTCTTCGTCTTCAGGTCTTTCCTTTTCCCAAAGTGGTGGTGGCGGCTTACTGCTTCCGATCATGCGCCAGTTTTGCCTGCGTGCAGGTCTTTGTCTTCAGGTCTTTCCCTTTCCTGGTGGTGGCGGCTTACTGCTTCCGATCATGCGCCAGTTTTGCCTGTGTGTAGGTCTTTGTCTTCAGGTCTTTCCCTTTCCCAAAGTGGTGGTGGCGGCTTACTGCTTTCGATCATGCGCCAGTTTTGCCTGTGCGCAAGTCTTTGTCTTCAGGTCTTTCCCTTTCCCGAAGTGGTGGTGGCGGCTTACTGCTTTCAATCATGCGCCGGTTTTGTCTGCGTGCAGGTCTTTGTCTTCAGGTCTTTCCCTTTCCTGAAGTGGTGGTGGCGGCTTACTGATTCTGATCATGCGCCGGTTTCATGGGGGGTAATTTTTGTTTCAAGATTTTTGCTTGACTTTTTGTTGTAGTCATCTAGTACACTAGGGATTCTTGAGGAATGCCTCTTAGGTGGGCAAGAATCCACTGAGGATTTGTTAATCTTGGCGATGGTGCCTCTGAGTAGGCAGATATTTCACTGAGGTTCTGGTAGTGCTTCTGAGTAGGCAGATGCTTCATTGGAAGTGAAGACTTTTGGCTGTAATGTTTCGCCTCTGAATAGGCTGATATTCCCTTTTGGGGATGTTGGCTCTTGATGATGCCTCTGAGGATATGACTGTGAAGATTGCATCTGGCCTAGGCTCGCTGGGTGTAAATTCTTTTTTTTGGCGATCCACCAGAGATTTGGTTGACTCCTTGGGGATCAGATTTTGATAGTCCTATGGGGGAATGGGGTCTCGGCTCCTTAATTGATATGGGTATGTAGACCCCTAATTTTGCCCGGTCTCTCAATAAAGGCTGAGAAGATCTCATATGACAAGACAAAGCTCGCTCGGCCTCTCAATAATAAAAGCTGAAGAGACTTCCTACAAAGACAAAGCTCGCCTGACATCTCAATAAAGGACAAGAAGACTTCCTATATGAAGATAAAGCTTTAACAGGCATTTATCGGCATCAAACGATGTCCGAATACACAAAGGAAAGCTTCCCAGGGGTCCCAGAACACGAAAGCTGGCCAAAACAGGTCGAGACGGCCGTCCCAAGGTCAAGACGGTCGTCCCAACCTTCCCTGGCCAAGTGGGACGGCCGTCCCAAGTGGGACTGCCAGTCCCAGCTCCCCAGGGCGTCCCAACCTTTGTAAAACATGCAGTTGGGACGGCCGTCCCAACCTAGACGACCGTCCCAACCCAGACGCGCGTCCCAACCCAGACGCGCGTCCCAAGTGTGCAGGCAGCGAAAACTATAAATAGGTGTAGACCCCAAATCTTGTCCGGTCTCCAAATAAAGCCAGAAAGCTTCCTATTTGAAGACGGCCAAAGCCTAACAAGCCACTAGGAGAGACTATTAGGCCCCCGTACTAAGATAGGAGGGTTTTTTGGCCCGAAAAATAAAGTTCTCGCGCCTGAAGGGACGAGACCGCCGTCTCGCTTGTCCAGACGGCGGCCTCGCCACTGCAAAGATCGAGACGGCGGTCTGGGTTTTCCAGACGGCGATTTCGACCCCCTGCATGGTCGAGACGGCGGTCTGGATTTTCCAGACGGCGGTCTCGACCTTGTCAGACGAGACCGGCGGTCTCGCCACTGTCAGGCGCGAAAACCTATAAATAGGGGCTCCCTCCCCTCATTTCCACACAGAAACACACAGTTCCTCCTCCTTCTCTCTAGATTTTCTCTCTCTAGAACCCCTCCGAAGCATTTCCAGAGTTTCTGAGTGTCTTTAGGAGAATTTTGAGCGTTCTAAATCTTCTTTAGAATCCCTCCGAGGCATTTCCGGAGTTTCTGAGAGTTGTAGAGTGAAGGGTTGCCAAAAAGCACCCACTCTTTAAAGAGAAATATAAAAAGCTTGCTTTGGAGGTGCATACTCTCCCTTTCTATCTTTAGTGCTTTCATTTAAATTATGCAATAAACGTTAGGGCCATGTAGTCATAAATTTAAATACCGCATAATAAAAGGGTAAAAGTGCAATTTTCCAGTTTAATTATTTATCCAAAGTAGTCGGCCTATCATAGGGAACCCGAAAGGGGCGTCGTGAAGGAACTAACACTTCCTTTGCACGTAACTAACTCCCTTACCCAACTCTGGTTCTAATGACCAAAGTTGGTTTTCGAAAACCAACGCCTTTTCAAACCCCTTTTCCGATGTTTCCGGTAAAAACATCGGTGGCGACTCCACGAACCCTTCAAAACCCGTTCTTGGGTTAGCCCGGTTATCGGACAACCCAAGAACACTTTTCGAAAACCTCGTCTCTAGGTTAGCCCGGTTATCGGACAACCTAAGGACGTTGTAACCACCCATAAAAAACGCGAAAGCAAGAGGGTCGACAAAACCATCGCGTCGCTCCGACCGCCTCGTTTTGATGGCGGCGACAATAGGAAGCTCATTTGGCACTGTTAATCACACCAGACAACTCCTAGTACTTGTCTATCCTCTTCCCTCTTCGAATGAACTCTCTGATTGCCTTGATAAGGTAACAATCAGTTAAGGAATCATATTCCAGCATTTGATTCTTCTGTAAAATCGAGTCGAGTCGATCTTGTATTTGGAGAGGAGAGTCTTTGTAGAGTGAAGGATTGCCAAAACGCATCCTTGCGATCAAAGATTTGCAATATAAAGCTTGCTACGGAGGTTCTGTTCAATTCTCTTCTCCTTTACTGCTTTATTTATTGCTTTTTGTATGTAATGTTAACTAAAATCATGTAGATAACCATTTTTAACATTATGCAATAAAATAGGGTAATCGCGTAATTTCTCGTAATCTTTACTCAAATGAATTAATCCGTCATAGGGAACCCGAAAGGGGCGTTGTGGGGTGCTAACACCTTTCCCACACGTAACTAACTCCCTTACCTAACTTTGGTTATAATGGCCAAGTTTGGTTTTTAATAAAATCAACGCCTTTTTATCCTTTTCCAATGTTTATGGTCAAAACATTGGTGGCGACTCCAAAAGAACCCTTTTCGAAAACCTTGCTTTAATTAGAGGATAGTTTAGTTGTTGAGCACCTCGGAAGCAATGAACACACTTTAAACAAAAAACGTGAGTCTAAACCATCTTTTCGCGACCGCTCGCATAAACGTTCGAGATGTCCCTAGACGTCGGAACGGACGGCGGCGACAGGGTATGAGCTACCTTTGTCAAGCTCTTATTCTGCTGGGGCTGCTAGGGAAATGGAATTTCTGATTTTCTGTCTTTTTCTTTAATCGTCTGACTTGTTGGTGGTTTTTGGGGATTTTGATGATTGCCTTTTGGTGTAGTCAAGAATCCGTTGAGGATTTATTGGCCTTCCATTGTCATGGCCTTTTCTTCTTAGCATCCGCTGGGGATGAAGGGTTTTCTTTTCTCTTCTTCTTTTTTGTTGAGCTCCTCATGGTATGGAGATTGGACTCTTTTGATTGTTGATGATGGGCTCTTTGAAGCCTTTATTCTCCATTGGGGAGTGTGGAGGAGACCTTGGGTGAGTGTGCTTGATGACTCAAGTGGGGGTGATGCTGAGCCATGCAGAATTATTTTTGTTTGCCTCTGGGGGTAGGCATGATTTACTTGAGGATGACTAAGCCTTTCCATCGGATTTTCGTTGTTGATTATGCCCTTCCTTTATTGGGTAGAAGGATAGCGATTGGAGCCTTGACTTCTGGAAGATCTTATTTCCTCTGAGTTATTTGGTGACGACAACTCGCTCCTCTTTCTTGAGGGAGTGAGAAAAAAGTTTGGAGACTTCTTATTTGTGCCTTCTTTTTCCGGGTAGAAGGATGGTAGCTGGAGCTCTGGTTTTTGGAAGCTTTTATTTTGCTCTGGGGTTGTTGGCAACTTGCTCTATTTTCTTGAGGGAGAGCATTATTTGGAGGCTTGTTTTGAGTGCTTCCTGTTTTCATACACAAACATGGAGCTAGTCTCCTTACATGCATGAATGTTTTTAGTTTTTTGTTATTTATTTTGCAAAAATTTTATTTTCGATTTTGATTTTGACAGAGTCGTTTTGTGCGACTATTTGTGGGTGGATGTCCTAAATGCAATCTATCCTTTTATGAGATGCATCTTAGAAAAGTGACTGGTATTCTCTTGCTATACTTTCATGATTATGCTGATGGACCCCCTTTTTATTCATTTTTTAGTTAAGCCCTAACTTTTTCCTAGACCGCCCTTTTGGGGTTTTCGATCTAGCGGGCTGCCTTAATTTTTCTTTTTCTTTTTCAATGCTTCCTTGTTTATGATGCACGAAAAGACCCTAACAAAATGACTTTGCTCATATTTATGATTTATCAATGTAGAGGCAATTTTATAAACTGGTCAAGAGAAGTGAAATGAATGAGAGTTTTATTGATATGTATGAGCAAAGGTTTATTATTTTCACAGAAGGATTACGAATGGAATTTAGAAGAACGACTGGCCTAGGTTGGCTACACTGTATGGGCTTCAATAATCATGTCTTATGATATTTGCCCCCCTGGTTCTCCTAATTGCCTTAGTTGAGATGCTCGAGCCCGGGGTGAAGACTATACAAGGATGCTTGCTTCTGGAAGGGTGTTACCTTAGTCGCCTTGCGGTTTTCGACTAAGGTAACCATTGCTCCTTAGGGGATTTTTCTTTCTTCTTGTAGACCCCAAATCCTGCCCGGCCTCCAAATAAAGAGTAAAAGACCTCCTATTCGAAGATGGAAGAAGCCTAACAAGCCACTAGGAGAGACTATTAGGCCCCATACTAGGATAGGAGGGATTTTCGGCACGAAAATAAGGTTTCTCGCCTTTTTGGACGAGACTGCCGTCTCGAAATCGAGACCGCCGTCTCGCCTCATGCAAGTGGCGAGACCGCCGTCTCGTTTGGCAAGATGGCGGTCTCGCCACTCTGGCATGGCGAGACGGCGGTCTCGTTTGACGGGACGACGGTCTCGACCCTGTCAGACGAGACGGCGGTCTCGACCTGTCAGGCGCGAAAAACTATAAATATGGGGCGCCATTCCCTCATTTCCACACACCACACAAAGTTTTCTCCTCCTTCTCTCTAGAAAATCACTAGATCTTCTCTCTAGAATCCCTCCGATGCATTTCCGGAGCTTCTGAGTGTTTTTGTGAGTGTTTTTGGGCGCTTCGAGAAGTTTCCGACGCTGTGTAGAGTGAAGGGCTGCCACAAAGCACCCTATTTTTTTTAAGAATTAATATAAAAGCGTGCCTCAGAGGTTTATATTCTCTCTCTCTACTTTTATCGCTTTAATTTTAAATTATGCAATAGATACTAGGGCCATGTAGTCGTAATTTTAAATTCTGCAGAATAAAAGGGTAAAAGCGTAATTTTCACCGGTTTAAATATTTTTAAATAGCTGGCTTGTCATAGGGAACCCGAAAGGGGCGTCGTAAAGGAACTAACACTTCCTTTACACGTAACTAACTCTGGTTCTAATGACCAAAGTTGGTTTTTCGAAAACCAACGCCTTTTAAATCCTTTTCCGATGTTTTCGGTAAAAACATCGGTGGCGACTCCACAGAACCCTTTCAAAACTAGCTTTTGGATTAGCCCGGTTATCGAATAATCCAAGAGCGCTTTTTCGAAAACCTCGCCCCTAGGTTCAGCCCGGTTATCGGACAACCTAAAGGCGTTGTAACCACCAAAACGCGAAAATCAAGAGAGTCGAAACCATCGCGTCGCTCCGACCGCCTCGTTTTGATGGCGGCGACAGATGGCGACTCCACTGGGGAAGCCTCGAGAGTTGATCCCATTTAGTGATGGGCCGGCTTAAAAAATAAATAAACCAAGAAAATAACGTTTTTGCCCTTATCTTGTATTATAACATGTTTTACGGTTTGACTTAAAATAACTGTTGTTTGTTTATACTTACGCAATTGTGTGAAATAAAAACTGTACACAAACCCTTGCACACAACAGTTCCCTCTATACCCGGGGGCAAGTGAGAAATCCATAGGGAGTGGGTGGCAGGTACAGTTCGCTATAGTGATGGCCTTGTGCCCACTGGTGTGATCGGAAACCACCACTCAAGGTGATAACCTTCCTCTTTTGGCACCAAGAATAACTATGGCCTTAGTGCTAAGCATGGTCGGAAGGCTGGAGAGTGGGGACCCTATAATGGGGGCACCTTGGGGGCCTTAGCCTGGTGAGAATAGTTAGAACCTACCCTCGCCAATGCACTTTTCTGCAGGAAAACCCTACCTCGTGATAAAAACGAATTCTCGCTTGTTCGTGGATGATCGAATTGTGTGTGCATATGTTTGCTGCATTTGTTTGTTGCATAGCATAAACAAACAACAAAACAAAAATCACAAAAATATTTTTCTTTAATAAACACCCTTATCTCGGACAGTCTGCCTTTTAGCTAGTCTGGTTTCAAGTTCTTTGTAAGCTAAGTAGCCACGTAGTTCCGACAGAAGAGATAAGGGACGCTAAATATTCTTTCGCATAAAGCCACATTTTATCTCAGACAGTCTGCCTTTTAGCTAGCCTGGTTTCAGGTTCTTTGCAAGTGAAGTAGCCACGCAGTTCCGACAGAAGAGATAAAAAGCTATAAAATAAAAAGCAATAAAAATACAAAATAAAATCCGTTTCCAAAACCATAAATAAGACCTGGTCCAAAAATGTTACACTCATAGAACATTCATATAGATAGTTTATTCTTCAAAAAATACGCAATTACCAATACATCATGTAGAAAAACATGATAAATAGGAAAATAAACACTCACATTCATTCAAATAAGCATCATTTTCATAAGACATGCATTTTGGTTTTAGAAAATGGAGGGGACTAGTAGACAGCTAAAGAAGGTGGATATTCCCCGTTACCATACTGAGAAGTTGGAGCGGCTCAGCGCGGCAATGCCACGAGAGGTCCACGCCGATTTTGAAAAATCCTATGGACGGATTTTAGACCTACTGAAGATCTGTGTCGATCAGGTGTTCCTCAGGGTATTAATCCATTTCTGGAACTCCAATTTGCGATGCTTTGAATTTCTGCAGTTCGACATGGTGCCCACCTTAGAGGAGTATGAGACTATGTTGAAATGGCCCAAATCAGTCGGGGTCCACATCTGCCACGAGGCATACACTCCTGCAGCACCGGTCGCTGCCCTCATCCAACTACCTTTCCGGCAGAGTACCCTGATAGGAAAAGGGAACACCCGGGGTTGGAAAGTATCAATGCTGGAAGACCACCTGTCCTACTTGGCTGAAAGGGCAGAGTGGGTCGCCTTCAACAAAACCCTGGCACTAATCATTTTTGGAATGATCTTGTTCCCCTTCCACCTCGACACAGTAGATCAAGCTGTCATGGACGCCTTCTTCGCATGGGACGTAAACTCAAAGAGTCCCCTGCTTGCAATCCTTGCCAACACCTTGCTCTCGGTGGAATTCTGTCACCAAAAGCAAGGAAAAACACTTCGCTGCTGCTCTTCATTACTGTTTGTGTGGAGCGTCACGCACCTGTACACCTCCAGTCACAGGGGGATATTCCCCGATCCTTTAAGGAGCTTCTCCAAAATCCCTCTTCAACGACACTTAACTTCAGAATGGAGGGACAAGTTCGAACGAAAGGACGCCAACAGTTTGTCCTGGGTCTGCCCTTGGTTCCGACCTGGCCCAGTTCTCATCAGATGTGGAGACTACCCGAACGTACCCTTGATAGGACTCAGGGGTTGCATAGCCTATTCACCTAGAGTAGCTATGAGACAGCTCATGAGGACTCAAACTACCATTTCTCGGGGGGAACTCGGAGGACTGTGTTTCTTCGGAGACCCATGCACAATCGCCAACTCACTAGCTGTGAGAAAAGCATGGGAGAAACCAGTCTACATGGGAGACAGAGAGCTAGGAAAAGCTCGGGTGACTGTCACCAGTGAATACGAGGCGTGGAGGAAAAGAAGAGGGATGGCTCGACCATCCACCACACCCATTACGAGCGCCAATAATGAAGAGCTGCAAGCTCAAATTGATGCCTTGACCCAGAGGATAGAAATCATGGGAGCCCAGATGAGGGCCCTTGAAGAAAGAGAGCAAGAATCTATCCTCACAATTGACGGTCTGCAAAGGCAAGGCAAGAAAAAGGATCATGAAATAGAGCGCCTCAAGGATCAATGTGCCGACTCTAATGAACAAGCTATCCGAGCATCCAAAACTGCCAGAACCAGTTCGGATAGCCAACTTCAAGAAATAACTGCCAAGTTAGCACGCCTTGAGGCCGAATCAGCAAAACAGGCTCAAATGATCAAGGAGTTGTCGCAAGAGCTCACCAAGACTCGGTTAGACATACGACAAGAGCGAGAGGCCAACCGGAGACTCAACAAAAGTCTCGCTGAGCTACGCTACAAAGAAAGAGATGGGCTAGCTCAGTACGGCCAGGTACTGCAAGAGAAAGACCGAGCCGTTGCGAAGCTCGATGAACTACAAGCCTTGGTCGTTCATCAAGAAGCGAAGATCAAAAAGACTCAAAAGTATAGTGAAGATATGAGCCAGGCGGTCCGAAAACAAAGCGAAGCACTTGCTCATCACGTCCGGGAAGCCGAAAGAGAACTATAGAGAGATCAAGACCCGCCTGTTGGTTTCTTTTTTTCCGTTTTTGCCAAAAGATGCTTCGTAGTATGGAATAGGGGAATGTACACCTTTTATTGAATGAATGAAATCTTCTTCTTTATTCAACGACTGTCTACTTGCATGCATAAACATTCATTTGCATATTTAATTTCCCCTCCTTCACGCTTAATAAATAAAGATAATAAAAAGGAAGGATTAACTAACACGTCTTCCAAATCAGAAGAATGGAGAGAAAGCCATTCCTAATAAAGCTTACCCTAACGGTCGACTCGCCGCAAGAGGAAAATAAACCTCGACCGTTGGTCCTCAAGAATAAAGAAGAGGGTGCAAGGACACCAGTGCGACTATTTATGCCACGTCCTTTCCCCTACGAAACAAATAAAGTTGTACCGTGGAGATACGGGGAATCATCACCAATAAAGGAAGAAATAACAAATATAGCCGACATTGGGGGCATGACTAGAAGTGGAAGAGTCTACTCCCCCAAGGACTCACAGGAAGAGGTCCTCAAAAATAAAGGAAAAAATAAAAAGACCGAAGAAGAAAAAGAAAATAAGGAATCCAAGGAGGAGACAGAAGAATTACTCCAGTTTATAAGGCAAAGCGAGTATTCCATTATAGACCAGCTCAATCGCACACCTGCAAAGATAACATTATTATCTTTAATATTGAGCTCGGAACCGCATAGAAACGCCCTGCTGAAGGTCTTGAGCAAGGCGCATGTACCTCATACCATATCCCAAGAAAAAGTTGAGAGGATCGTCGGTCACATCACGGTAAGCGATCACCTCACCTTCACAGAGGAAGAACTCCCCCTCGAGGGGTCAAACCATAACAAGCCCTTGCATATCTCAGTCAAATGCAAGGAGTACCTCATCGCCAAAGTTCTTGTGGATAACGGGTCATCCTTGAACGTAATGCCCAAGTGCACACTGGACAAGCTGACTATCCAAGGAACCCGTTTGCGCCCAAGCAGCACTATCGTTCGAGCCTTCGACGGATCCAAACGAGAAGTAGTGGGAGAGGTTAACTTGCCAATTCAAGTTGGACCCACTATCTTCAACGTCGATTTCCATATAATGGATATTACTCCAGCATATAGTTGTCTCCTCGGCAGGCCTTGGATTCATGACGCCAAGGCAGTACCTTCAACGCTCCACCAGAAAGTCAAGTTCATAGTGGACAACAAATTGGTCATGGTCCAAGCAGAAGACGACATTTTGATCAGTGGACCGTCCACCCAGCCTTATGTGGATGCGGCTGAAGAGGCCCTTGAAACATCTTTTCAAGCGCTCGAAATTGCCAACATAGAGCGACTTCCCAGAAACACAAAGGTAGCCCGCATGATGTTGAAGCATGGTTACCATCCTGGCCAAGGACTGGGGGCAGATTCCCAAGGCATGAGGGAACCCCCAGAATTCAAAAATAATCCTTGCAAGCATGGCCTAGGATATGACCCTACTAAGGGCCGAGCGGAAAGAAGAAAAGGGAAGTCTCCCCTCCGCACACTCAAGCAAATTTTCCGAAGTGGAGGGGTGCAAGCGTCAAGAGCTACCCTAGTCATTAGGAAATCTTTTTCTTCATTTAAGGGATGTAAACCCCATGATTGTTAGAGATTATCCCCCGGGGCTAGCCCAACCCCCGGGCATTTTAGGGCACATATTCCCTTATTAATTAATAAATAATGATTCTTACAATCTGCTTCTCTTCTTTCTATTTCTGACTGGACCACATAAATAACCCTGTCTAAGTAAACAAAAAAGAAGAAGAATAAAAAGCGCATCCAAATAATCAACATTTACCATTGCTATTATCATCAAGCTAGTTGATTAGAAGCACATAAAAATAAGACTTCACCTCATCCATAAAGAAAGTCATGCTTCGCCAATATTGTGAACAAAAATAAATACACAAAAAAAAAGAGAAAAAAGCCCAGAGAAGCCAAAGGCCAAAGAAAAAGGCAAATTACCCGATAGGAAACCCACTAAGGGGGCTATGAAAAAGATAGGGTCGACTCGGTAGGATACCCGAACAACAATAAAGGGTAGCCTAGGCAAAAGTTAGGGTTACAAAATAAGGTCCGCTAGGATTCTCCAAAAATTACAAAAAGAAGGAACCTAGACAAAAGTTAGGGCCAAGCACAATATCCTAGTTCGAAAACCCAAAGGGCGATCTAGGGAGGTCAGCTAGCCATAAAAAGCAATGGGAATAAAACCAAAAGGCGTAAGTACAAAAAAAGAAAGGAAATTGTTTGCTTAGACAAAATATTAAACACCTAGGCCTAACCTTAGCCAACCATTCTTACAAAACCTCTTTCTAAATAAAAATTAACCCTCTAAAATACAAGCCATTGAATTTGCCTCTTTGTTTCTTTTCTCTTGACCCTCATAATAATATTCTAATAATTAATTTGGGAATATGGAGGCGTATAGTCAACAAGAGGATTGAAATCCCTAAAGTGAGGAAAAAGGGGCACTACATGACAAAGAGTGCTCTACAAAAGAAAACAGAAAGAAAAGAGGAAAAACAAAATGATTCTTCGGTCACAAGAAGTCCGACATGGTACAGCAAGTACGAAAGCACAGATCAGAGGGCACTCGGCGCTACAAGACACGTCGATTAAATCCTTCTGAAAATTTAATCAAAGTAGCCATTATAGGACATCAAACATAAAAACATTGCATGCATAAAATGTTTTTGAACCAGGTCCTATTTTCTCAAAAAAAAAAAAAAACCCTGAAATTCGAGACCACCGTCTGGATCTTCCAGACCGCCTTCTCGGTCCCCCGGCAAGACGAGAACGCCGTCTCGACCAACGAGACCACCGTCTCGACTTAGACGAAAACGAGATCGCTGTCTCGATGATCCAGACCGCCGTCTCGACTTGTAGGAGACTCGAGACCGTCGTCTCGTCTTCCCAGACAGCGGTCTCGAACTGAAAAATTTTCCTATAAATAGGAGGCACGCTTGGGGGGTTCCTCACAACTCCCCTTGCCTCCAGAACCTCCAATTCTCATATCTCACTCTCCCAAACACTTCCCGGTCAAAATGTTCAGTAGGAGCGCCTCAAGAAAGAGAAGAGGAACTGCCGGTGCCAGCAGTTCTTCGGCACCGCCACCCCAAGACCCCTCTCAGCTGTCACCACAGCATCAGGCCCGCCTCGAGAACATCCGGACTTATCCGTGGCACCCGATGCTCAGGCTCGACTTCAGCATCCTGGCTGAGTTTGGGTGGGAGGACGATGTCCGGGCCCACATAGACAGCATCGGGTGGGGCTTTCTGCTGCAACCTCCACCCACACATGTGTACCCATAGGCGGTACTCGAATTCCTGGCCTCCGTTTCCTACGCCGAGGTCCCCTCCATGGTCCCGGGCCTGCAGCCCACCAAGATGGTAAACTATTTTATGGGTGGGGAATACCGGACTACCACCCTCGACGAATTCAATGTGGGCATTGGATTCGTCCGGCCCGAGGACGTACTAACTCGGGGATACCGCGAGGCCATCTGCTCTCGGCCCGCCAACCTCACCGCCTCCAAAATGTGGCAGGAGCTCACCCAGGCGCCCACACTGCCTACACTAATGAGGGGCTCCGCGCTTCCCCCAGCACTCCGCATCTGCCACAAGCTGCTGGCGGGAACCATCCATGGGAGGAAGGAGAGTCAGGGTAAGATAACCCTCCCTGACCTCTTTATAGTTTACTGCATGAGCCAGAGGCGGCGCTGCAACCCTGGCTACTTCTTCCTGAGGGCCCTTAAGGTCTTCGGGAACAGATCAACGGGGGTCATCGTCATGGCTCCTCTTATCACTCCCCTGGCAGAAAGATGGGGGTGCCCTGGCCGGGAAGAGCTGGCCTCCAACTTGCGACCCGAATCCATCAACGGGTCAGTCCTGGTCAGCATGGGGATGCTGATACGCCGTGGGACCGAGTTGGTCCTTCACCCCTCGCTAGATTTCGCACTAGACCTCCAGGGGCTCGTGGCGATGCAAGATATCCCCACACCTCCCGAGTTCCAGCAGCAGCAGCAACAGCAACAACAACAACCTTCACTGTACACGGACGATTTCGTCGGCCTAAACCGCAACATGAACGATCTGCGCCAACAGTTCGACCAGATGACGGTGCGGCAGGAGCAACAGGTCCAAAGGCAGGAAGCCTACAACACTCGGCAGGAGGAGATGTATCAGCACTAGCAGGTGATGCGGCAGGAATGGACAACATTCCAACAAGAATACCGCGACGAAGTCCGAGAGCAAGTGGACTTCCGGTATCACCTCTACCAGCAATTCCCCTTTGGATCATCTCCAGAGGATAGCCCTTAGGGATTGCACTTTCCAAAAGAAAATGTGGTTGTAATAAAAGCTCCTTATAAATAAAATTTTATTTCATGCATCTCTTTGCCACCTTTTGCAAAAGCCAGCGTAACAAAAAAGCTTAAAAAGGAAAAAAGGCATACGCTCAATAAGAAAAGCCAAAATCCAAAATCGCGAGAAAAAAGAGTGTAGACCCCAAATCTTGCCCGGCCTCAGAATAAAGTCAGAAAGCGTCCTATTTGAAGACGGCCGAAGCTTAACAAGTCATTAGGAGAGACTATTAGGCTCCCGTACCAAGATAGGAAGGTTTTTTGGCCCGAAAATAAAGTTTCTCGCCCTGAAGGGACGAGACCGCCGTCTGGAAGGACCAGACCGCCGTCTTGTCTCAACGCCAGGACGAGACCGCCATCTCGATTGTCCATACGGCGATCTCGTCTCTCGCAAAGGTCGAGACGGCGGTCCGGATTTTCCGGACGGCGATCTCGTCTCCTACAAAGGTCGAGACGGTGGTCCGGATTTTCCGGACGGCGGTCTCGATTC